>VMDO01008516.1:58525-83562 GCA_007922755.1 Pedetes capensis
AAAAAAAAAAAAAAAAAAAAAAAAAAAAAAAAAAAAAAAAAAAAAAAAAAAAAAAAAAAAAAAAAAAAGAGAGAGAGAGAGAGAGAGAGAGAGAGAGAGAGATAAATGAGAAAGGAAGAATGAGAGACTGAGGATGATTCCTGTTCCTCCTCCTCCAATTTCTCCTAAAACTTCATAAGACATTTTCTCAACTTATTTCTTTCTTTGAACTTAAGACTGTTTTGTGTTAATCTGCCCTTTCTCGGGGCACTTATTCTGAAAAATACTGTTCTCTGTGTGCTGGCAGTGGTTGTTAAAGCATGCATGTGATAGAGTTAAATATGAATACTGAAGAACATGCTAATTATGTTTTCCATATGGATGCACAGCAAACTTTTCATCCTAGACTTTTCAAGATACAACCAATTGGATGCTTTCCCTGGGTTATATTCTGAATAAGGATGCTATTAAAAACCAGTTGTGTGTTGTGAAGCCAAATACAATCTATTGACATTTGTGCCATGTTCATTTTCTTCCCCTTGGGTTAGATCATGAGATATTTACACATGAAAGTGTTGAATTTTTTTTAACTTAAATTATGATTACTTTTAACTGATTCATAGAAACATAAAAATTGTACTATTTATGAGGTACCATGTGATATTTCCATACATGTATACACCGTGTAATGTTTAAATCAGGTTAAAACTATCTTTTCAAATATTTATCACTTCTTTATGGTAAAAACATTCAAAATCTTTTCTTCTTACTTTTTGAAATATGCAGTACATTATTGTTATCTACACAATCACTTACTGTGCAATAGCATAGAACTTTTTACTCCTATCCCACTATAAGTTAGTACTCATTGATCAACTTCTTCCCCCATCTCTCCCTTTCAAAGTGTTGAATTTAATGCCTGAAAAGAATAAAATAATGTAAACTGATGGTACATTAAAATTTTTTTTGAGGCAGAGTCTCACTATGAATCTCAACTGACCTTGAACTCGAGATCTTTGTGCCTTAGCCTCCCAAGTGCAAGGATTATAGGTGTGTGCTGCCACACCTGGCACATTTAAATAACTTTAAAAATTGGTGATTAAAAAGTTATAGTATGTTTGCTATTAAATAGGCAATTAATATAGAAATATGTGAAATAAAAAGTGAATGTCCCTTTAATCTTTTTAGTATGATTCTCTAGGAGTAACCATTGTTAACAGTTTGTTGAATATCTTTGTGTAGCTTTTTAAAATTATATATAAACACACACACACACACACACACACACACACACACACGTATGATACATGGTGTTTTGTTTCTGTGTGAGTGGGATCATATTATAAATCCAGTGCTGCAACTTACCTTCTTTTATTGAACGATACATTAGTATCATCTCTCCATGTCATGTCCCTTTAGTTTAGATATGAAAGTAGTATCCATATCAAAAGTTAGAGAATGCTTACTGTTACCTACTTGAAACACCAAGCCTGAAATTTTTTGGTATGTTCTACAAATACCTTTCAAAGAGTGACAGTGATAATACCTTTAAGTTGTTGATAGTTGTTAGGCACTGTTGAGTCAGATCCAAGTCATAGCGACCCTCAGGGTTTTCAATGGCTGTACATTAAAAAATCCACATTTTCCCATCACTAATACTATATACATATTTTTCTATGACTTCTTCTGATTTTTGTCGCTATACACACACACATATGTATGCATGTGTGTATGTATGCATATATACATATATATGTATATATATGATTGTTAGAGTAATTTAGCATCTTTTTGCATTGTTGTTGTTAAGTCAGGTGTGACTGATAGTGACCCTCTGTACAACAAAGGAAACACTACAGAGACTGTTCCATGCCTGAGACTATTGCCAGTCCTTCTTTGCTATTTATAGGGTTTTGAGTGGCTGCTTGTTTATTTTTGTTGTTGTTGTTGTTGGGGGAGTGGCCTGCCAGCTCCTTCTCCCAAGTCTACAGCACGTGGTATTCCCAGGCAATCTCTCATCCAAGTACTAACCAGGCCTGACCCTGCTTGGCTTCTGAGATCTGATGATACTGGATGCCAGGATAATACAACTTCAGGCTTTTTGCATTAGCAAAGTACAATACTTTTTATTTATTTATTTATTTTGTGGTACTGGAGGTTGAACCCAGAGCCTCGCGCTTCCATGCTTTGCAAGTGCTGGACCACTGAGCTGCACCCTCAGCCTATTTTTTTTACTTTTTGAGACAGGGTCTCACTAAATTACACAGACTGTCTCTGGTCTCGAACTTGCGATCCTTCTGCCTCCGCTTCCTAAGCTGCTGGGATTACAGGCGTGTGCCACCGTGCCCGGCTAATAATTAACATTTATAATAATAATTTCAGTTAGTAGGTTGGAAAATGCCAAAATGTTGATCAGTATTCTTTTTAAAAATCACAAGAGGCTACAATATATTTTTCATAATTTTTGTAGCAAAGAGCATTAGAATTATGACCTGCTATTATAGTGTGCTCATTTGTATAGTAATTTTTTTTTTCAGTACTGGATGGGTGAACTCATAGCTTCACACATGCTAGGCAAGTGCTGTACCCCTGAGCTACACTCTTATCCCCTTTTTCTATTTTTTGTTTCGTGACAGGGTCTAGTAGGTAAAAGTAAGTTGTGCAGGCACTGGGATCAAACCTGCAATCCTCCTACCTTAGCCTCTTGAGTATCTGGGATTACAGGTGTGAACCATACTGCCTGGCCTGTATAGTATATTTTGTATCTATACCTGTTAGTCCTTGTTAGCCTCACAGTAGAAATTCCTGATCTTTTTCTGTGTATATGTACATATATTTCTATATGTGTGTTTTATATATTATGTATGTTCTTAAAGTATTTCCCTGTAGAGATAATAGCATTGTCTTTTTTATTTTTATTTTTTATTAAAAAAATTTTTTTTTCAGTTCTGGGGATTGAACCCAGGGCCTTGAGCATGCTAGGTAAGTGCTCTATCACTGAGCTATATCCCCAGCTGGCCTTGTTTGTTTTTGCACATTAGGCAAGTGCTGCACCCCTGGTCCCTTTTTTATTTTATATTTTTGTGACAGGGTCTTGCTAAATTGTGCAGGCTACCTCCGGCCTTGAACCAGGGATCCTTCTGCCTCAGTCTCCTGATTATCTGGGATTATAGGTGTGTGCCTTTGGGCCCAGCTAAATCCCACTGAATTGTACACTTTAGATGGGTGAATTTTATGGTATGTGAATTACATCTCAATAAAAAAGATTTAAGCAAGTTGTACAGAAAGTGATATGTGAGATCTCAAAAACTTTTTGGTATGATACACTAGGTTTTTTTTTTTTTTTTTTTTTTTTTTTTTTTACTGTGGCTGTTTTGTTCATTGATCAGGTATCTCACTGTGTTCTACAGTTGTAAGTAAATATGTCTTATATTCAGCAAATATTTGATGACCTGCTATGTGCATGTGTTTAGTCTTAAAAATCATAGACAGTAAGCAGGATTCTATTATTAAAATATTATAAAACATACTGGGAAATTCTCAAAAATCTAAAAATTGCTTTGTTTTTCAGTGCTAGAGTTGTGTGGGCTGGGTCAGTGGGGCTAGAGAGACTGTCTACTAGCTTAGTATCTTGAAGTTCTTTACCCTGTTACTATATTTCATTGTCCTTGGTGTAATATTTTTTTAAACCTCTTCAGTTTAAGTTTTAAAGTGTCCTTTGTTTGAGTGTTTTGATATTTTAAAGTTTTTTTAAATGGGAGAGAAAATACAGCAGGATTTAAAAAGTCCGAAATGAACCACTAAATTTGGAGTAAAACTTAGTCACGGGACTACTGAGGATGTGATGAAACAGTGAGCCCTTGTTTATTACTGCTTAGCCACCTGGAGTAGGATTTTGCCAGTCCTGCAATCCAAGTAAATCAGCCAGGGTTTCCATGGTGTGGGTTTTAATTGAGTAAAGATTAGTGCCCTTGTTTGAAATTTGGTTGGAAAAAATGTGCCAGTAGTGACTGAAGAATGTTAATATAAAATTTAGAAATTGTTAAAAGTTACGGAAAGGAAAAAATGAAATAACGATTAAGTGTTTGTAAGGTACTTTCCTATACATGCTAACACACTAATCCTGTGAGGCAGAACTGGAATTACCCTCACTTAATTTAAGAGGAGACAGCACTTAATGCTGCCTACCTAATAGAGGTAGATAGATTTTCTTTCCTTCTTTCTCCTCCCTCCCTCCCTTCTCTCTCTCTCTCTCTCTCTCTCTCTCTCTCTCTCTCTCTCTCTCTTTCTTTCTTTCTTTTTCTTTCTTTTGAAACACAGCCTTATTATGTAAAATAGGCTGGCCTTGAACTCAAAATCTACCTGCCTCAGCCCATTCTTCCACTAGGGTTGGGATTATAGGCCTTGAGGCTAGATGGATTTTGAACCTATACTAATTAACTTCACCAGTTTTCCTTTAGCTGAACTCTTGAGGTATTAATACTCTCTTTCAGAATGATATGTTTTTCTAGTTATTTGGATACATAGGTGAAATACTGGTTGAAGGCAGGGATGTTGTTGTTAGGGGCCATCTAGTTGTGTCCTCATAGCAACTCATAGAAACCCTCAGGGTTTTCAATGGCTGATTGTTTTCGGGATTGCCTCCTGAGTGGATTGCCATGTCCTGCTCCAATTTTTAGCAGTGCTAGGGATCAAACCCAGGACCTTAAAGACTGCAGAACAGTGCTCTACCAGCTGAGCTAAATCCCAGCCCTGAAGGCAGGGATAGTGCTGCTTAAAAACATTCTGAGCCAGGCACAGTGGCACATGCCTATAATCCCAGTAACTCGGGGGACAGAGGCAGGAGGATCATAAATTCGAGGCCAGAGGCAACCTATGTAACTCAGCAGGACCCTGTCTCAAGATAAAAAAAAAAAAAAAATTGGACTGGCGGTGCAGCCCAGTGATAGAGCACTTACAAAGTATGTGGGAGGCTGTGGGTTCAACCCCAAGTACCGAAAAGAAAAATGCTGATAATCTCGAACTATTTCAGCTTTCATCTAGTTTTCTTAGGTTCTTTGTCAAGTGTTCCTTAGTGTCCATTCAGTTGGTTTCCCCCCGGGTTGTTGTAGAGGTCTTTTAACTTTGCCTAGGAGTGTTATTGTGAAGGGGTTGGGACCAAAAGATACAGTATATTGAAACTTGCTTACTTTCCAGAAATTAATTTTTTAGGGCTTATTTATTTATTTGCAGTATTGGGGGGTTGAACCAAGGACCTCATGCGTGCTTAGCAAGCACTCTACCACTGAGCTGCACCCCTAGCTCCTTTTTAATTTTTTTCTTGAGACAGTATCTCACTAAGTTTCACAGGCTGCCTCTGGCCTCTAATTTGTGATCCTCTTGCTTGCACCTCCAGAGTCATTTGGATAACAGGTATGTGCCACTGCACATGCCTATTTTCTATATTTTGTTCCTGGTAGTCATTCTTGAGTCTACAACTGTATGACCCTGGCATCTGATCTTGTCAGATCTAGGAAACTAAGCAAGGTTGGGCCTGGTTAGTACTTGGATAGGAAACTGCCTGGGAATACCAGGTACTGTAGGCTTGGTAGAAGGATCCAGCAGACCACTCCTGAAACAATCAGCCATTATAAACCCTGTGAACAGTAGAGAAGCACTAACAATAGTGCCAGACATGGCACAGTGTTGGGTAGTGTTTTGTCTGTTGTACATAGGGTTGCTATGAGTCAGACCCGACTCGACAGCATCTGACAACAACTCATTCTTGATGTTCTTCACACGGGTCGACTTTACTTTGGGCTTTCCTGAGGCTTTAGATGATTCTGTTCTTTTGCCAAATATTTTGCCTTCCTGTATGTTAACTTTGTTAAATTCTTCCTTAGCAAAAGAAAGAATTACACAAACAGAAAGAAATTTTTGTGGGTTTTTCTTGTTTGCTCATTTTTTTTTTTTTTTTGACAAACTCTATTTCTGGATTGTCTGATGGTGAATAATTGAAGAAAATGGTAAATTAATACTTTTAGTCCCAAAAAGCTACATAAAAAACATACTTTTGCTTCTGCATGTTTATGAAGCAATCTTCCATGAGATTTAATGGCTAATTAGGCTTGCTGGTCCAAATCATTGTCAGTTCTTTCCCTTGACTCTGTGTATTAAGGGTTGGGCTATATGATTAAAACCAGTAATCCACTGGCATTATACAAGGTTCAAATTGGAGGTGCTGATGCTTTCCAGTAGAATCTTTTTATTGTTGTTTTGTTTTTTGGAAGCATACATATGCATATCCCCCACATGTCTGTCAGCTTATGCTGTGGGAGCTTGTGTGTTGCTGTGATGCTGAAAGCTATGCCACTGGTATCTCAGATTTATTATACAGGTTTCAGCTAAGCTTCCATACTAAGACTAGGAAGAAGGACTCCGCAATCCACTCTGGAACAATTAGCCATTGAAAAACCTATGAATAGCAGAGAAACACTGTCAAATATAGTGCCAGAAAATGAGCCTCCCAGGCTGGAGGGCATTTAAGAAATGACTGGGAAGAGTTTCCTCTTCATTGTAGAGTCAACCTTAATGACAGGAATGGAGAAAAGCCCCTAGAACCTCCTTTTGCTGATGTAGCATGACTCAAAATGAAAAGAAACACAGTGGCTGCAATATTGGGCTCAAACATAAAAAGATTGAGTGCATAGCAATATGTCAGGTAGTGTTTTATTCTGTGGTACATAGGGTCACTATGAGTTAGATCCAGCTCGACAGCACCCAACAACAACATATACACAAGAAAAAATCATATTGAGAAGCATATCAACTCAATATATTGTTTTCTCTAGAGGCTAGTGCCTGCAGCGGTAGCCCTGTGGCATCCGATCCCGTCAGATCTCGGAAGCTAAGCAGGGTCGGGCCTGGTTAGTACCTGGATGGGAGACCGCCTGGGAATACCAGAAGCTGTAGGCTTGGGAGAAGGACCTGGCAACCCCCTCCCCAAAATCAATCTGCCATTGAACAGCAGAGAAGCACTGACAATAGTGTTTCCCCTGTTGTACAGAGGGTCGCTATGAGTCGGATACCGACTCGACGGCACCTAACAACAACAACAACAACTAGAGGCTAGTAGCTTCTACATTTTGTTCTTCTCATCTGACATGTTTTTTTCCTTTGGGTGTACATACATTCTTATCATAGTTGGTGCTCATGTGACAGTTATATATCTTGTATAAAATGTGGTTTCAGGTTTCTTCTGTTGGTTGAAAGACTCTGCCTTCCGCTCTCAAAACACTTCACCTGTGTGTCTAATAATTCACAGCTGAATATGAAGTGGTATCGTTTTGGCACATTTGTTCATCTGTCATTCAGTCTGTCTGTCCTTCCGTCCTCCAACAGCTTTGTTGACATATAATTCACATGTCATATGATTTACCTATTTAACCTGTATAATTTAGTGGTTTTTAGTGTAGTTACTATTTTGTATAACCATCAATTTGAAGTTTATTAGGTAAAGGTAAGAGCGAGCATGGCCTTATAGAGAGGCCTACCATGATCCCATAATTAGTTTTAGAATATTTTTCCTACTCCCTTCCAGAAAAAAATCCCATATCAATTAGTAATCACATTTTCCTCACCTATAGCTCTAGGCAAGCAATAATGTACTTTCTGCCTGTGGATTTGCCTGTTTTGGACATTTAGTATTAGTGGAATCATGCAGTATGCAGCCTTTGTGCCTGGCTTCTTTCATTTAGCATATTTTCAAGTTTCATCCATGCTGTAGGATGTACAGTACTTCATTTCTTTTTATGTTGTTGTTGTTGTTCTTAGGTGCCATTAAGTTAGTATCTAACTCATAGCGACCCAGTGCTTCTCTGCCATTCATAGGGTTTTCAGTGGTGGACTGATTTTTGGGAGTGGGTTACCAGGTCCATCTCCCAAGCCTACAGCACCTGGTGTTCCCAGGTGGTGTCCCATCCAAGTACTAACCAGGCCCGACCCGGCTTAGCTTCTGAGATCTGATGGGATTGGATGCCACAAGGCTTCAGCTGCAGTTTCTTTTTATAGTGGAATAATATTCTCTTATGGATATACCATGTTTTATTTACACATTTATAAGTTGATGGATGTTTGGGTTATTTATTTTAGTGCAACACCGTTGGCCTTTTCTCTAGTCCTCAGATTACCAAGGTTCTTCTTGTCTCTGGGCCGTCATACATGCTACTTCCTTTGCTGTCAGGCTTTCTCCACCCATAGAACTCAGCCAGTTCTTTTTCATCTTCTGGTCTTGGCATGACATTCGCTTCCTCAGGGAGTTTCCTCAGGTAGCACCCCACCCTTCCCAGATCTCAACAGAATTCTCATCATGTGTTCTCAAAGCATCCTGTGCTTTTCCCTTATAGTACTTATGTGGTTGGCCTATTGCTGTAGTTTGGTCTGTGATTCTGCTTTTGGAGTGTAAGTTCTGTGATGGTAAGAGCTGATTCATTATTGTCCAGTTTTAGCACAATAACTGACATCTGATAAACCTCATAATGATGTAAATGAATGATGAGCAAATGAACCCATGTCTTAGGCAGAGGGGATGCAGGTCCTCTATTTTAAAGAATTCATGTTTTTTTCTGTTTTTTTCCTTTATTGATAAGTGTTGTTGGGGTATAGAGTAATAGCTTTTTCCATTGTGCAACTATCACATCACTTTTGGTTACATGTTTATCAACTTACAAAGTTAATGGACTTCTGATTAATATGTAGTAAAACTCGTATGCCTCTGTGGGTTATATTCCTCTATTTTTCCGATGTACTCATGAAGTTTCATCATTTACATTGAGATTATCTTCTCCCCCTTTATCCCTTTACATTATTTCCCCTCCCCTTCCCACATTCCACAACCTTCACTTCTCTTTGCTAGTCCCCTGAATTCATGCTTTTGTGTGAGCTATGATAAACATAGAACTTGGACTCAGGAAAGAATTTGAGGTTATAAATATATACGTGAATCTATAAGAATCTTCCCCTTTCTCTATTTTCTTGGCTTTTTTTCTGGTTTTATGATTTCATGAAACTATTATTTTTTCCATTGAGATGTAATTCATATAACATAAAACTTACCATTTTGTTTTGTGCAGAGCTGAAGTTAGAACTACATCCCTGGCCCAAGATTACCTTTTTTTTTTTTCTTTTTTTTTTTTTTTTTACAGTACTGAGGGGTTGAACCCAGGGCCTCAGGCATACTTTTACAATCACTCTACCACTGAGCTCACTTTTTACTTTTTATTTACTTATTCACTTATTTATCTATTTATCCATCTGTTTATTTATTTTTGATGCTGAGGGGTTGAACCCAGAACCTCACATATATTTTGCAACTTCTCTACTACTTAGTTGCACTCCCAGTCCATTTTAAATTTTTTGCCTTGAGACAGGGCCTCACTAAGTTAAACAGGCTGCTTCTGGCCTCGAACTTGTGATCCTTCTGCCTCTGCCTTCCAAGTCACTGGGATTACAGGCATGCACCACTGTGCCTGGCCAAATTTAACATCTTAAAGTGTGCATTTCAGTAGTTGTTAGTACATCCGCTATGTTGTACAGTGATCACCTTATTTAATTCCATCGTCCACAAAAGAAATCCCATACCTATTAGCGATCAGCCTCAATTCTCCCTTTTTTCCAGTCCCCTAGCAGCCATTAGCCTACTTTCAGTCTGCATGGATTTGCCTGTTCCAAATATTTCACATTAATGCAATCATACAATATGTAGCCTTTTGTTCTGGATTCTTTCAAATAACATGTTTTCAGTGTTCATCCATGTTGTAGTGTGTGCAAATACTTCATTTTTTTTAATGGCTTAATAATATTTCACTGTATTGATGTACCTAATATTTTGTTTCCCCCACACATCTGTCAGTTTGTCGGACTGTGGGGGCTTGTGTGTTGTGATGAGGCTAAAAGCAATGCCACAGGTATCTCAGATACCAGCAGGGTTACGCATGGTGGACAGGTTTCAGCTGAGCTTCCAGACTAAGACGGACTAGGGAGGAGGCACTGGCGAGCCACTCCCAAAACAACTAGCCATTGAAAACCCTATGGATAGCAAAGAAACACTGTCAGGTATAGTGCTGGAAAATGAGCCTCCCAGGTTAGAAGGTACTCAAAAGACTACTGGGGAAGAGTTGCCTCCTCAAAGTAGAATTTACCTGATGTCATAAATGGAGTAAAGCCCCAGGGACCTCCATTGGCTTATGTGGCACAACTCAAAATGAGGAGAAACAACTGTAAACATCCATTAATATTTGGAACATGGAATGTATGTAGTATGAATCTAGGCAAATTAGAAATCATTGAAAGAGAAATGGAGTGCATAAATATTGACATCCTAGGCATCAGTTAGCTAAAATGGGCCAGCATGGGCCACTTTGAGTCAGATAATCATATGGTCTACTATGCTGGGAATGACAAACTAGAGAGAAATGGGGTTGCATTCATCATCAAAAAAGACATCTCAAGATCTGTCCTGAAATACAGTGTTGTCAGTGATAGAATAATATCCATACGTCTACAACGAAGGCCAGGTAATAAGACTATTATTCAAACTTATGCACCACTACTAAAGCCACAAATGAAGAAAGGGAAGATTTCTACCATCTTCTGCAATCTGAAATAGATCAAACATGCAATCAGTACATGCTGATAATCACTGGTGACTGGAATGCAAAGGTTGGAAACAAAGAGGGCTCAGTAGTTTGGAAAATATGGTCTTGGTGATGGAAACAATACAGGAGATCGTATGATAGAATTTTGTCAGACTAAATGACCTTTTCATTGCAAATACATTTTTTCAACAACATAAACGGAGACTATACACATGGACTTCACCAGATGAAACATACAGGAATCAAATTGACTACATTTGTGGAAGAGATGATGGAAAAGCTCTATACAAAATGTCAAAGCAAGACCAGGTGCTGACTGTGGATCAGACCATCAACTTCTCATATGCAAGTTCAAACTGAAGCTGAAGAAAATTAGAACAAGTATACGAGAGCCAAAGCATGACCTTGAGTACATCCCCCCTGAGTTCAGAGACTACCTCAAGAATAGGTTTAATGCATTAAACACAAATGATAGGAGACCAGAAGAATTGTGGCATGACAAAAAGATGCCATTCAAGAAGGAAGCAAAAAGTTATTAAAAAGACAAGAAAAAAAGAAAAGACCAAATTACATGTCAAAAGAGACACTGGACCATGTGCCCTTGAATGTCGAGCAGCTAAAGTAAAAGGGAGACGTGGCAAAGTTAAGGATCTAAACAGAAGATTTCAAAAGGCAGCTCAAGAAGACAAAAACAATTATTATGACATGTGCAAAGAGCTGAAGGCAGAAAACCAAAAGGGAAGAACACACTCTGTGTTTCTCAAGCTTAAGGAAGTGAAGAAAAAATTCAACACTGAAGTGGCAATGTGAAAGATTCTACAAGGAAAATATTAAATGATGCAGGAAACATTAAAAGAACATGGAAGGAATACGCAGAGTTGTTATACAAAAAAGAATTCGTAGATGACCAACCATTTCAAGAGGTTGCATATGAAGAGGAACCAATGGTATTGAAGGATGAAGTGGAAGCCACCTTGAAAGAACTGGTGAAACAGCCTCCAGGAATTGATGGGATACCAATAGAGATGTTTCAACCAACAGATGCAGCACTAGAGGTGTTAACATGTTTGTGCCAAAAGATTTGGAAAACAGCTACCTGGCCACCTGACTGGAAGAGATCCATAGTTGTGCCTATTCCAAAAAAAGGGGATCCAACTGAATGTGGAACAATATCATTAATATCACACACAAACAAAATTTTTCTAAAGATCATTCAAAAGTGACTGCAGCAGTATATAGATGGGGAATTACCAGAAAATCACGTGGGATTCAGAAGAGGTTGGGGAACCAGGGACATCATGGGCTGATGTCAGGTGGATATTAGCCGGAAGTAGAGAATGTCGGAAAGATGTCTATCTATGTTTTATCAACTATGTAAAGGCATTTGACTGTGTGGATCATAATAAATTGTGGATAACACTTCGGAAAATGGGAATACCAGAGCACCTACACGAGGATTCATGTAGGATTACAGATTCATGAGGAATCTGTAAGTGAACCAGGAGGCAGTTATTCAAATAGTGTGGGGCGCGCGCCTCCTGGTCCGGCCTGGAGGTTCAGATGGGCGGCGCCTCCGCGCACACAGATATTAAACACAATTCACTCCAGACCCTCGGGTGAGGGGCGCAGACTCCTGCGGCCCTCGGGAGACGGGAGAAAGGAAAAGCCTCAGGCGCTTTTGCCTTCCAGGGGCAAACACCTGTGTTGGTCGTCTCGGTGATCACGAGGAGACAGCTGTTGCTTCCTCTGACGGAGAGCAGGTTCTTTTCCTTGTTGATGATTGCGATGGGAGAGCATTCTTTCCTCACCAAAGGCCCAGGGGAGAGCAGCAGGAGAGGTGTTTCCTCATCGGTGGTCCAGGCAGGAACGGGTGAGAAGGCGAAAAAAGGGTCGAGCGGCCGCAGCGCAGCTCCTTATATAATTCACCCACGGAATGGCCTGAGCCAGTCAGCTTTCAGTCCAATTGTCCAATCAGGAAGGGTTTTGTACAATTGTGCAACCAAGTTACTTTCATTTTCCCTAGATTTCTAATTTACAAACCAGATATTCAAAAGCCATTTTCCCAGTTTGGGAGTTTTTGCCAATTTCCTCCCAATTTTTCCCTACAAAATAGAACAAGGAAACAGCCTGGTTTAAAGTTGAGTAAGGTGTGCGTCAGGGCTATATACTTTCACCATATCTCTTCAATTTATATGCTGAGCAAATAATCCGAGAAGCTGGAATTTATGAGGAAGAACAAGGCATCAGGATTGGAGGAAGATTCATTAACAACCTGCATTATGCAGATGACACAACTCTGCTTGCTGAAAGTGAAGAAGATTTAAAACATTTACTGATAAAGATCAAAGATCATAGCCTTCAATATGGGTTGTGGCTAAACATCAACAAAACAAAAATCCTTATGACTGGGTCAGCATGCAACTTCACAATAAATGGAGAAAAGATTGAGGTTGTCCAAGATTTTGCTTTGCTTGGCCCTATAATCAATACCCGTGGAAGCAGCAGTCAAGAAATGAAAAGACACATTGTTCTAGGAAAAGCTGTGGCAAAAGATCTCTTTAGAATATTGAAAAGCAAAGATGTCACATTGAATACGAAGGTGCGTCTGACTCATGCCATGGTATTTTCAGCCACATCATATGGTTGTGAAAGCTGGATATTGAACAAGGGAGACAGAAAAAGAATTGATGCTTTTGAATTATGGTGCTGGAGAAGCATATTGAATATACCCTGGATTGCCAAAAGAACCAACAGATCTGTCCTAGAAGAAGTGCAACCAGAGTGCTCCTTGGAAGCATGAATGGCCAGACGGCATCCTACATATTTTGGACATGTAGTTAGGAGAGATCAGTACATGGAGAAAGACATCATGTTTGGGAGAGTGGCAGGTCAATCAAAAAAGGAAAACCCTTCACCAGATGGATTAACACAGTGTCTACAACAGTGGGCTTAAATATAAATAAGATCGTGTGCCTGGCATAGAATTGAGAAGTGTTTCGATCTGCTGTTCAGAGGGTCACTATGAGTCAGACTCAACTCCATGGCACCTAACAACAACAATATTTTGTTTACCCGTTCATTGGTTGACAGACACCTATATTCTTTCTTCTTTCTAGCCCTCCTTTTTTCTTTCTTCTTCACTTTTAAACTATAGCAATCCTAGTGTAGGTGAAAAGCTATTATTTTAAAGCCTTTTAAAAATTGGCACAGCATAAGTGATAGATTGTGTAAAAAACATTCCCTTGTACATTGTTTTCCATCTCCTTAAAATAATCTCTAATCAACCAGCTCTTTTGACATTCCCATTCTACAGCTGAGTACAGAGCTTTAACATAAAATCCTAGAACATGACTCTGCTCTTTTTCCCTCTCATCGTTCTTATTTGCCCTTCAGAAGTAAGCACGATTTGTACCCTCCTTCATCTCCACCATCTAAATCAGATTCCAGGGCATTTATGTGCAAATGATTCCCTTTATTGTTGTATTTGCACGTGAATGTTTGTCTGTCTTTATCATTATACCAGCTTTCAGGAGACAGTTGTTGCTGTTGTTAGTTGTCATCAAGTTGGGTCCAACTCATGTTGTTGTTGTTGTTAGGTGCCCTTGAGTCAGTGTCCAACTTATAGTGACTGTATGTACAACAGGTGAAACACTATTGTTACTGCTTCTCTGCTATTCATAGGGTTTTCAATGGTGGGTTGATTTTTGGGAGTGGGTTGCTGGGTCCTTCTCCCAAGCCTATAGTATCTGGTGTTCCCAGGCAGTGTCCCATCCAAGTACTGACTGGGCTGGACCCTGCTTAGCTTCTGAGATCTGATGGGATCAGATGCCACAGTGCTATGGCTGCAGGCTGGTCCAACTCATAGCGACCCTATAATTACAGCAGAATGAAACACTCCCCGATTCTGTGCCAGGCACCCCATCTTATTTGTATTCAAGCATGTGGTTGCAGACACTGTATCAGTCCATCTAGTGTGGGGGGGGGTTTCCTTTTTTTTTGTTGTTGACCTGTCATTCTCCCAAACATGATGTCTTTCTCCAGGGATTGGTCCCTCCTGATTACATGTCCAAAATATGTAAGACCCAGTCTAGCCAACCTTGCTTCCAACGAACATTCTGGTTGCACTTCTTCTAGGACAAAGCTGTGGGTTCTTTTGGCAGTCCATGGTATATTCAATAGACATCTCCAGCACCACAATTCAAAAGCATCAATTCTGTCTTCCCTGTTCAATGTCCAGCTTTCAGAACCATATGATGCGACTGAAAATACCATGGCATGAGTCAGATGCATCTTCATCTTCGATGTGACATCTTTGCTTTTCAATACTCTAAAGAGATCTTTTGCCACAGCTTTTCCTAGAACAATGTGTCTTTTGATTTCTTGACTGCTGTTTCCATGGGTGTTGATTATAGAACCAAGCAAAACGAAATCGTCGACAACCTCAATCTTTTCTCCATTTATTGTGAAGTTGCATACTGATCCATTTGGGAGGAATTTTTTTTTTTTTTTTTTTTTTTTTTTTGTGCTGGGGGTTGAACCCAGGCCCTTGTGCTCCCATGCTCTTCAAGTGATGGACCACTGAGCTGCACCCCCAGCCCATTTTTTTTGCTTTTTGAGATAGGGTCTCACTAAGTTACGCAGACTGCCTCTGGTCTCGAACTTGCGATCCTCCTGCCTCTGCTTCCCGAGCTGCTGGGATTACAGGCATTCGCCACCGTGCCTGGCTTGATTTTTGTTTTCTTGATGTTGAGTCAAAATCTGGTTTTTGTTTTCTTGATGTTGAGTCAAAATCTGTACTGAAGGCTATGTTCTTTGATCTTCATCAGTAAACATTTCAAATCTTCACTTTTAGCAAGCAGAGTTGTGTCATCTGCATAATACAAGTTGTTAAATGAGTCTTCCTCCAATCCTGATGCCACATTCTTCATGAAGTCCAGCTTCTTGGATTATTTGCTCAGAACAGAAATCGAAGAGATATGGTGAAAGGATACAGCTCCCATGCACACCTTTCTTGACTTTGGACCAAGCAGTGTTTCCTTGTTCTGTTCGAATGACTGCCTCCTGGTCCATATACAGATACCTCATGAGTACAGTTAGGTGCTCTGGTGTTCCAATTCTTTGCAGTGTTATCCATAATTTATTATGATCCACACAGTCAAATGCCTTTGCATAGTTGATAAAACATAGATAGACATCTTTCTGACATTCTCTGCTTTCGGCTAATATCCATCTGACATCAGCAATGATGTCCCTGGTTCCCCACCCTCTTCTGAATCCCGCTTGATTTTATGGTAATTCCCTGTCTATATACTTCTGCAGTCACTTTTGAATGATCTTTAGTAGAATTTTGTTTGTGTGTGATATTAATGATATTGTTTGATAGTTTCCACATCCAGTTGGATCCCCTTTTTTGGGAATAGGCACAAATATGGATCTCTTCCAGTCAGTTGGCCAGGTAACTGTTTTCCAAATCTTTTGGCATAAATATGTTAACACCTCCAGTGCTGCATCTGTTTGTTGATACATCTCTATTGGTATTCCATCAATTCCTTGGGGCTTGTGTTTTGCCAGTTCCTTCAAGGCAGCTTCAATACCATTGGTTCCTGATCATATACAATCTCTTAAAATGGTTGGTCATCCACCAATTCTTTTTGTAAAATGACTCTATGTATTTCTTCCATCTTCTTTTGATGTTTGCTGCTGCATTTAATATTTCCCCTGTAGAAGCTTTCACTATTGCCACCCAAGGCTTGAATTTTTTTCTTCAGTTTCTTAAGTTTGAGAAAAACAGCATGTTTTTCTCTTTTGGTTTTCTGCTTCCAGCTCTTTGCACACATCATTAAAATACTTGATTTTTGTCTTCTCAAGCTGCCTTTTTTTTTTTTTTTTTTTGCGGTGCTGGGGGTTGAACCCAGGACCTTGCGATTGCATGCTCTGCAAGTGCTGGACCACTGACCTGTGCCCTCAGCCCATTGTTTTACTTTTTGAGACAGGGTCTCGCTAATGTATGCAGACTGCCACTGGTCTTGAACTTGCAATCCTCCTGCCTCTGCCTCCCAAGCCGCTGGGATGACAGGCATGCTCCACCTCCCTGGTTTCAAGCTGCCTTTTGAAATCTTCTGTTTAGTTCCTTACCTTCCTCATTTCTTCCTTTTACATTAGCTGCTTGACATTCAAGGGCAAGTTTCAAAGGCTGTTTTGACATATAATTTGGTCTTTTCTTTTTTTCCTGTCTTTTTAATAACGTTTCGCTTTCCTCGTGAATGATCTCTTTGATGTTATGCCACAACTCGTCAAGTCTTCTATCAGTTGTGCCTAATGCATTAAATCTGTTCTTGAGGTGGTCTGTGAACTCAGGTGGGTTCTACTCAAGATCATGCTTTGACTCTTGTATACCTGTTCTAATTTTTTTCAGCTTCAGTTTGAACTTGCATATGAGCAGTTGATGATCTGATCCATAATCAGCACCTGGTCTCATTCTGACATTTATATGCAGCTTTTCCATCATTTCTTTCCACAAATGTAGTCAATTTGGTTCCTCTATGTTTTATCTTGGGAGAAGGACCCAGCAACCCACTCCTAAAAATCAATCTGCCATTGAAAACTCTATGAACAGCAGAGAGGCACTAACAATAGTGTTTCGCCTATTGTACGTAGGGTCGCTATGAGTCGGATACCAACTCGATAGCACCTAACAACAACAACAGCGTGTTCCATCTGGTGAAGCCCATGTGTATTGTCACCGTTTATGTTAGTGAAAAAATGTATTTGCTATAAAAAGGTCATTGGTCTGACAAAATTCTATCATGTGATCTCCAGCATCATTTCTGTCACCAAGGCCATATTTTCTGACTTCTGAACCTTCTTTCTTTCCAACTTTTGCATTCCAGTCACCAGTAATTACCAGTATGTCCTGATTGCACGTTTGATCTATTTCAGATTGCAGATTCTGGGGGAAATCTTCCCTATCTTTGTTTGTGGCCTTAGTGGTGGGTCTGTAAATTTGAATATAGTCATATTAACTGGCCTTCCTTGTAGGCATGTGGATATTATTCTATCACTGACAGCATTGTATTTTAGGACAGATCTTGAAATATCTTTTTTGATGATGAATGCAACCCCATTGCTCTTTAGTTTGTTATTCCCAGCATAGCAGACTGTGTGATTATCTGACTCAGAATGGCCAGTGGTGGTCCATTTTAGCTCACTGTTTATGTGCTCCATTTCTCTTTTAATGATTTCTAATTTTCCTTGATTCATACTGTGTATAGTCCCTGTTCCAGTTATTAATGGATGTTTACAGTTGTTTCTCCTCATTTTGAGTCATGCCACATCAGCAAATGGAGGTCCCTGGAGCTTTACTCCATTTTTGTCATGGTACACTCTACTTTGAGGAGACAGCTCTTCCCCAGTACTCTTTTGAGTGCCTTCCAACCTGGGGGCCTCATTTTCTGGCATACATCTGACAGTATTTCTCTGCTATTCATAGGGTTTTCAATAGCTAATTGTTTCAGGAGTGAGTTTCTAATCCTACTCCCTAGTCTGTCTTAGTCTGAAAGCTCACCTGAAACCTGTACACCATGGGTGACCCTGCTGGTATCTGAGATACTGGTGGCATAGCCTACAGCCTTATAGAAACAGGGAGGGCCCCACAGTACAGCAAATTGACAGATGTGTGGGGGTCCAGGAGACTAGAAGCTCTGTAAAGTAGAGACTGTGCCTGATTTGATGTGTGACATCCATGCCACATATCCTTACTGACCTATAGTAGACAGGAATAGGTATTTGCATATTCTCAGGTATACAGTAAACGATATGACCTAGAATAAGCGTCTTGAGCTACATTTCAGTTTAAAGTCAGGTATTGTTACATATTTGGCTACACTTTAAACAAATCACAAAGGTGAGGTATTCTTTTCCCCTCTCTTCTAGGTACAATCTGATCAGCAGCTTGGTGTTTTCCTTTATTTTAGGTTATATATGTAGAAAAGAATGTGTGTATGATATATGGAAATTATAGCCGGGCTCAGTGATGCACACCTGTAATCCCAGCAGTTCTGAGACTGAGCCAGGAGGATTGATGCCCAGCATGGGCTACACAGTGAGACCCTGTCTCAAAAAAAAAAAAAAAAAAAAAAAAAAAAAAAAAAAAAAAAAAAAAAAAAAAAAAAAAAAAAAAAGCCAAAACAACAACAACAAAAATTGTTAAGCACAGCAGTAAAGCAGACATCTGTGAACCTACCATTTTGGGAAGAGCAACCACTCTAGTATTGCACTTACCTCTGTGTCTTCCCTTTCCTCATTTCCCTGCGGCTTCTTGAGATGAAAACACCACCCTGAATTTTATGTGTGTTTTCCTCTCACAACTGGAAAAAGGGTTATCTCATATATATCTTAATGTAGGGGTACTTTTTGTTATGGAGTTACAAAGATAGGATGTTTTAGAACTTGTTCTTTTTCATCACACATTATAGAGTTCTTCCACGTTTGCACCTTGCTTCTTGTTATTGCTTGGTGATTGTTTCTCATGAGTGCAAGAAGAACAAATGATGGGTTTCCTCTGTTATAACTCTGCATAGGGTCAGTATGTCATGTTGTTGTTGTTAGGTGCTGTTGAGTTGGGTCCAACTCAATGACCCCATGTACAACAGAATGAAACACCACCCGATGCTGTGCCATATGTGGCACTATTGTCAATGCTTCTCTGCTGTTCATAGCGTTTTCGATGGCTGATTGTTTTGGGGGTGGGCTGCCTGGTCCTTTTCTCAAGGCTATAGCACCCAGCATTCCAAGATGGTCACCCATCAAGGACTAACTAGTCCCAATCCTACTTAGCTTCCAAAATCAGATGGGATTGGACGCCAGGGTGGTATGGCTGTAAACTCCAGGATGTCATATAACAATAATAATCAAATACTTTATAGCATTTTTTTTATTTAACAAGATCACATATATTTCTTTGTTTTTATTCTTACAACCTTGGCAACTGTTTTAGTATATGAAATTCTTGAAACCCCAAATTGTTTGGCATAATATCTCACGTGAAAGCACTTGAATACTAATGCTTTTTGTACTATTTAAAATTGAAAGCTGATAGTTTTTTTTCCCCCAGTACTTGTGGGTTGAATTCTGGGGCTCACACATACTTTGCAAAGGCTCTAACCACTGAGCTGCACCCCCAGCCCATTATTTATTTTTTATTTTGAGTCAGGGTCTTGCCAAGTTATGCAGGCCACCTCTGGCCTTGATTTGTGATCCTCCTGCCTCCACCTCCCAAGTCACTAGGATTACAGGCATGCTCCACTGCATCCTGTGCTAATGGATTTTGTACTTAAAGAAATGGTGATAAAAATTCATAGCATAAACTTATTCTCTTAATTTTTAAAGGTACGATACAATATTTTAAATTATATGTGCAATTGTTGCAGAAGAGATCTTTAGAACTTTCTCCACTTACAGGGCTGAAACTGAGGGACAACACCTTTTTCCTGTGCCCCCAGCTCCTGGAAACCACCATTTTACTGTCTGTTTAGTGAATTTGATTCCTTTAGGGACCTCATAAGTAGAATCATGCAGTATTTGACTTTTTGTGATTGGCTTATTTCACTTAGCATAATATACTTAGATGTTCATTCATGTGGTAGCACATGACAGGAACTCATTTTTAAGGCTGAATATTATATGTATATATCACATTTTCTTCCATCCAAGCACTGACCAGGCCAACGCTGTTTAGCTTCCAAGATCAGACAAAATTGGATGTGTTCAGTGTGGTATGGCTGTAGACTACATCATGTTTCTTTATCTCATCATCTATTGATGGGCATTCACATTGCTTCTGCATGTTGGCTATTGTGAATAATGTAGTAAACGTGGGTATGCAAATATCTCCTCAAGATCCTATTTTCAGTTCTTTTTTGCTATTTACCCAGAGGTGGATTTGCTGGGTCATATGATCTGTTGTTGTTGTTAGGTGCAGTCACTTAAAAAAATTTTTTTGTTGTTGTTGTTGTTAGGTGCTGTCGACTTGGTATCCGACTCATAGTGACCCTCTGTACAACAGGGGAAACACTATTGTCAGTGCCTCTCTGTTGTTCATAGGGTTTTCAATGGCAGATTGATTTTTGGGAGTGGGTTGCCAGGTCCTTCTCCCTTAAAATTTTTAGGCAACCTCTAATCTTATTTTCCATACCAGCTGCAATTTATATTCCCACCAGCAGTGAACAAGGGGTCTAGTTTCTCTATATCCTCACCAGCACTTGTTGTTTCCTGAGTTTTTTGATAGTGACCATCTTAACAGTTATAAAATGATATCTCTTTGTACTTTGATTTGCATTTCCCTGCCGATAAGTAAATTGAGCATCTTTAAAATGCTTGTTGGCCATTTGTATATCTTCTTTGAAGACATGTCTATTCAAGTCTTTTGTTTATTTTATTTTTATTTTTCTTTGTCTTTATTTATTTTTTTTGAGATAAGGTCTCCCTGTGTATCTGTGGCTGGCCTGGAACTTGTGATGATTCTTAATGCCTCTGCCCTCTGAGTGTTTGGATTACAGCCATGTGCCATTACACTGAGTCTGTGTCCAGTTTTAACTTGCGTTGTTGTAAGAGTCTTTTATGTATTCTACATATTAACCCCTTATCCAATATATGGTTTGTAAAAATATTTCCTCCTGTTCTGTAGGCTGCCTTTTCACTCTTTATTGTTTCCTTTGCTAGATTGAAGTTTTTAAGTTTGATATAGTTCTGTTTCTCAGATTTTGCTTTTGTTGCCTGTGATTTTGGTGTCATATCCAAGAAATTCTTGTCATTATAATGTCATGAAGCTTTTTCTCTAAGTCTTCCCCTAGAAGTTTTATAGTTTTAGATCTTACATTTAGGTCTTTAATCCATTTTGGGCTAATTTTTGTTTATGGTGTTATGAAAAGTTCTGTCTTTGTTCATTTCATGTTAATATCTAGTTTTCCTAACAGTGTTTGTTGAGGAGACTATCCTTTCTCTGTTGGGTATTCTTGGCACCCTTGTTGAAGATGATTTGATCATATCCTCAGGGGTTTACTTCTGGGTTCTGTATTTTATTTCATTGGTCTATATATCTGACTTTATGCCAATGCTGTAGTGTTTTGGTTACTATGTTGTTGTCATTGTTGTTTTTAGATGCCATTGAGTTGGTGTCCAACTCGTAGTGACCCTATGTACAACAGGAGAAACAGTATTGTTAGTGTTTCTCTGCCATTCATAGGGTTTTCAATGGCAGATTGTTTTTGGGGGAAATGTGTTGCCGTGTCCTTCTCCCAAGATTTGGTGTTCCCAGGTGGTCTCCCATCTCAGTACTAACCAGGCCCGACTCTGCTTACCTTCTGAGATCTGACAGGATTGGATGCCACAGTGGTATGGCTGCAGGCTTAGTTACTAAAGCTTTGTAATACACACTGGTACCTCAGCACTTGAACTGTTCTGTGCTTCAATATTTTGGTTCTTTTTTTTTTTAATTAGAAATTTTTAATGTACATTTTAATGTGTTTCATTTTGACATGCTTTTCATTGTGACATTTCCATATATGCATTTTGATAAACATTATTCATATAGGTTATCCTTTACCCTCCCCTATGTTCCCCCCTCCACCCTTCCCATCTAAGTTTCCCATCTAAGTCTTCTCTTTTACTTAGTAGTTTTTTTCTGTATGTCCTTGGGTTCCAGTTCTGTTTAAGATAGAAACTTTTCCTGTAGTGGTCTTTGTTTTTATCTTGTTAGAAAAATTGCATGCGATTTCTAGTCCATTTATATTGACATCATTCTTATCCCCCCCTTTTATTATGATCCGACCTTTGAATAGGATTTTTCCTTGTTGTAATTTTGAATCAGCTTCCTCATATGAGTGAGAACGTGTTGTTTCTCTTTCTGAGATCGTGTTCGTTCACTCAAAATAATTTTCTCTAATTCTATCCATTTTGTTGCGAATGACCTTATTTCATTTTTCTTGATTGCTGAGTAGTATCCCATTGTGTATATATACCATTCTTCTGTTGAAGGGCACTTTGATTGATTCCATATCCTTGCTATTATGAAAAGCGCTGCATTGAACATGGAGATGCAGGTGTCTCTGTGGTATGATGACCCATCTCCCTTTGGGTAAATTCCCAATAGTGTTATAGCTGGGTCATATGGTAGATCTATTTTTAGTTTTTTGAGGTACCTCCATATTGATTTCCACAGTGGTTACACCAATTTACAGCTCCACCAACAATGTAAGAGTGTTCCCTTTTCCCCGCAACC
The DNA here is from genome assembly GCA_007922755.1 of Pedetes capensis. Taxonomy (NCBI): domain Eukaryota; kingdom Metazoa; phylum Chordata; class Mammalia; order Rodentia; family Pedetidae; genus Pedetes; species Pedetes capensis. The sequence goes on from VMDO01008516.1 coordinate 81,416, forward strand.
TCGTCAGCATTTGTTGTTGTTTGTTTTATTAATCTTGGCCATTCTTACTGGTATAAGGTGAAATATGAGAGTTGTTTTGATTTGCATTTCCCTAATGGCTAGGGATGTTGAGCACTTTTTCATGTGTTTCATGGCTTTATGGACCTCTTCATTTGAGAACTGTCTACTCAGTTCCTTTGCCCATTTGTGTATTGGGTTTTTGGTTTTTGGGGAGTTTTTTTCTTGAGTTCTTTATAAATTCTAGTAATTAGACCTTTGTCTGATGTATAAAATGCGAAGATTTTTTCCCATTCCATGGAAGTTTCCTTGACTTTGTTGATTGTTTCTTTTGCTGTGCAGAAGCTTTTTATTTCATGTGATCCCATTTATCTATTCTTGTTGCAATTTCTTGAGCAATTGGAGTCCTATTAAGGAAATACTTTCCTAAGCCTATATGATGGAGTGTATTGCCTATCTTGCCTTCTATAAGTTTTAAAGTTTCTGGTTTTATGTTGAGATCTTTTATCCATTTTGAGTTAACTCTCGTGTATATTGAGAGATGCGGATCCACTTTCATTTTTCTGCATGTTGATGACCATGTTTCCCAGCACCATTTGTTGAAGAGGCTGTCCTTTTCCAATTTACTTGCTTTGCTCCTTTGTAGAAAATAAGGTGGCTATAGGTGTATTGGATGGCACCTTAGCTCAGTGGGTAGAGTGCTGTGCTGCAGTCTCTGAGGACCCGAGTTCAATTCCCAGCACCGCAAAAATGGGAGAAGGGCCTGGCAATCCACTCCCAAGACAATCCCGAAGCACTCAGCCATTGAAAACCCTATGAGGGTCGCTATGAGTCAGATACCGACTCGACGGCACCTAACATAGGTGTGTTGAGGAATATCTGGATCTTCATTCTGTTCCAGATGTCTTCGGGCCTATTTTTGTGCCAGTACCAAGCTGTTTTTGCAACCATTGCCCTGTAGTATAATTTGAAGTCAGGGATTGTGATTCCATCTGCATTAGATTTGCAGCTTAAAAGTGTTTTGGCTATATGTGGTCTTTTGTGGTTCCATATGAATTTTTGGATCGTTTTTTCTATTTCTATAAAGTCAGTCAGTGGAATTTTAACAGGTATTGCATTAAATCTATAGATTGCTTTTGGTAGGATAGCCATTTTTACAATATTAATTCTCCCTATCCAGGAGCAGGGGAGGTCTTTCCATTTTTTAGTGTCCTCTGCTGTTTCTTTCTTTAATGTTTTGAAATTTTCCTTGTAGAGATCTGAAGGGTCTTTGGTTAGATTGATTCCAAGGTATTTAATTTTCTGGTGAGTTATCATGAATGGTATCTTTTCTGAAATTTCCTTCTCTTCTTCTTTGGAATTGGTGTAAAGAAAAGCTATTGATTTTTGTGTGTTAATTTTGTAGCCTGCAACTTTGCTGAAGGAGTTAATTAGATCCAGAAGTTTTCTGATTGAGGTTTTGGGGTCTTTCAAGTATAAAATCATATCATCTGCAAATAATGATAATTTGACCTCTTCCTTGCCAATCTGTATCCCTTTGATTTCTTTCTCTTGCCTGATTGCCCTGGCCAGAACTTCAATTACTATGCTGAATAGAATAGGAGAGAGAGGACATCCTTGTCTTGTTCCAGATCTAAGAGGAAATGGTTTTAGTTTTTCTCCATTTAATATAATGTTGGGTGTAGGTTTGTCATAAATGGCTTTTATGAAATTAAGGTATTTGCCTGTTATACTTATTTTCTCCAGTGTTTTTATCATGAAAAGGTGTTGCACTTTATCGAAGGCCTTTTCAGCATCAATTGAGATGATCATGTGTTTTTTGTTTGTCAGTTTCTTGATATGTTGGATTACATTAATTGATTTCTGTATGTTAAACCAGCCTTGCATCTGTGGTATAAATCCCACTTGGTCATGGTGAATAATCTTTTTCATATGCTGCTGTATTCTGTTCGCCAGAATTTTATTGAATATTTTTGCATCTAGATTCATAAGGGAGATGGGTCTATAATTCTCTATCTTAGATGAATCTTTTCCTGGTTTAGGTATCAGGGTGATGGTAGCTTCATAGAATGTATTTGGGAGTGTTCCCTCCTTTTCTATTCTTTGGAATAATTTGAGGAAGACAGGTATTATATCTTCTTTAAAAGTTT
>VMDO01008517.1:0-83534 GCA_007922755.1 Pedetes capensis
CACAGGCACATGGCCTTAACAAAAGCATAAGATGAACATCATAGTAGCAATAGAGAGAAGAGGGCCTTTTCAAGGCACTAGTGTTTGACTTTGGATGTTATGCAGAAGTCTTTATGGTTCAGCAATTCCTCACTAGAAAGAAAACAGGAAAATGAGCTGCTAAGTCCTTAAAGCCTTTGGGAATCACTACTTGGTATTTCCAGCTATGTGAAGTGTCCACAGCCTAGCATAAAAGTTTGAAACATTTTTTTTCAGAACCACATAGGCACTTAGGATATTGGAATGTCACAACAAAACATGGACAACATTAAAAAGTCGTCCATTGAGTTAGTGCTTCCCGTTTCAAGACCTTCTGAAGTAGGGTTTATCTCTTAGTTTCTAAGGAACTCCATAGGACTTTAGTGAAGAAGTCTTACTTATGGAATTAAACCTTTCAGAACTCCCCAGATCTGCTCTATATTCTACTAAATGCTCAGAAAAAATTTAAGTCTCAAATATCAGCCTGGTACAGACTAGATGCAATGAGAATCTTGCTTTTCTTGAGAAGCTGTGTCAGAATCTCCTGGTTGGAATGAATGTCTTTAACAATCGTGAACTATGTGACTATGAGCAGGTTCCTAAGCATCTTCTGGGCTTCATTTTTTTTCCCACAAAGCTGACATAAAAGGTTTAGTCTGCGTATGCCGTGAATTTGAAAACTCCTTGAAGAACTGTAAACACAGGCCATTATAATAGAGAAAAGTAAGATTGTTTGACCATAGAGTATGAAGACATATTGGCAAACTTATAAAGACAATTTTACAGGGTAAGAAGGATATTACCGGGGATGTGAAATGCATAGTGTTAGAAAAAAGGAAGAAAAATAGAGAAATTTCTGATTTTATGAGAAAATACAATTTGCACATATACATTCACAGTTTGAATTTTCCTTAGAAGTAATGGGAAGTGCTCCCATTTTTTTTTTATTGTTGTTGTTGTTTTAAAGTTTAACAAAAGCTGAAATGACTTTGAATCATCATCCCTTTCTGTCACCAGCACTCTTAGGTGCTTTTCTAAGGGCAAAATCTTGACACAAACCATGCTAAGCAAGACAAAGTTATCCATCTTTCTTTCCTTAGAGCCACAGGCTCTTTCAAGACCAGTGTGAAAAAACAATGGAACGTTGGGGAAGGTCAAAAGCCAGGATGAAGAGATTCTGATTAGAAGATTTCCCTGAAGGCAGCCAGACCTTTCCCTGTTCCCCACTTCAAATAGAAAGACGTTTAGCTCATGCTAGTTTCCTGGTTAATTTTTCAAGAATATGGGTTGTTAGGGATCACCATATGGTGTGAGCTTGAAAAGATTTGAAAAGCTCAGGCTGGACCCAAACAGTGTGAGTCGGGTTTCGCTGCTCACATAGCTCTTTCTCTTTCATTTCTGCTTCTCTTCTTTCTTCACATTTCTTGCTGACATGCTTCACAGTTTTAAAAGACGCATTTTTAAGCTATATTATTTAAGACAAGGAATTTCTACAAAGCCTTGGAGTGGAACTGAGCTCTTTCGTTTCCAAAGAAGCTAGTAATAAAATATTTTTTAGAAATCAATGGCATTGATATATGAATGTTAACATTTTTAAAGGCTTAATTTTTATCCAAGCTATTTGAGTGCAGGCAACCTCAGAAGATCAACTTTTCTTTTTATATTCCTTCTCCTTCCTGGTTTCAACTAGATCTGATACATGACAAAACAGCTTGACTTGGATTCTTTTCTTTTTGAATATGACACAAAAATACCAACCTTGAAAATAGATTTCTCACTTTTTCAATATGAGAAGCAAATAAGAAAAAAGTGAGAGAATAATACTTGTAAGAATGGACAGCCATTCTCCACCTATAGTCTTAGATGGAGGGCTGCCATTAGTCCACACCGCTAATATCTGCAAGACCCAGAACTCCCTTGGAGGTTTCCTTACCACATGTGCAAATAGTACTAGTGAAAACCAAGGGAACAACAGTTTGGCTGTTCCTCAGCAAGTTAACCATACAACTTCCATGGGACCCAGCAATTGCACTCATAAGTAAATGCCCATTGGAAACAGGGACTCAAATAGGTATAAGTACACCAACGGCCATAACAACATTCCTCAAAATATTGAAAATGTGGAGGCAACCCAAGTGTCCATCAGCAGATGAGTGGACAAGAAAATGTACATATATGCAAAGGAAATGTCATTTATCCATGGAAAGAGGGAAAGTTTTGATGCATGCTACAACATGCATAAAAATTTAAAAACCTGTGCTACACAAGCTGAGTCCAACACCAAAGGGGAAAATACTGAATGGCGCCATTTATGTTATATTCCTTATTGTTGTTGTTAGGTGTTGTCGGGTCAGATCTAACTTATAGTGACCCTATGTATCACAGAACGAAACACTAACCAACACTGTGCCACACACACAATCTTTTTATGTTTGAGCCCAAGTTTGCAATCATTATGTAGATGATAAAATTTTGCATACTGAAAGTGAAGAGGATTTGAAACATTTACTGATGAAGATCAAAGAACACAGCCTTCACAAAGTATGGATTGCTCCTCAACATCAACAAAACAAAAATCCTTACAATGGGATCAGTTAGTAACCTCATGATAAATGGAGAAGAGATTGAGGTTGTCCAAGATTTTGCTTTACTTGGTTCTATAGTCAACACCCACAGAAGCAGCATTCACGAAATCAAAAGATGCATTGCTTTGGGAAAAACTGTTGCAAAAGATCTCTTTAAAGTGCTGAAAAGTAAAGATGTCACACTGAAGATGAAGGTGCACTTGACTCATGCCATGGTATTTTCAGTCACATCATATGGTTGTGAAAGCTGGACACTGAATAAAGGAGACAGGAGAAGAACTGATGCATTTGAATTATGTTGGTGGAAATGAATATTGAATATACCATGGACTGCCAAAAGAACCAACAGATCCATCCTAGAAGAAATGCAACCAGAGTGCTCCTTGGAATTAAGGATGGCTAGACTGAATCTTATGTATTTTGGACATGTTGTCAGGAGGTACCAACCCCTAAAGAAGGACATCATGTCTGGGAGAGTGGCAGGTCAATGGAAAAAAGGAAGATCCTCAACTAGAAGAATTGACAAAGTGCCTGCAACAAGGGGCTCACTGTAGACACAAGGTCTACAGTGTTTGATTCTGTTGTACACAGGGTTGCTATGAATCAGACCTGACTTGACATCACCTAACAACAACATGCTTTTTCTTATTTTGAGTTGTGACACATCTGCAAATGGGGTCCCAGGGGCTTTACTCCATTCCCATTATTAACATGGACTCTACTTTGAGGAAGCAGCCCTTTCCCAGTCACTTCTTGAATGACTTCCAGCCTGGGGGCTCATTTTCTGACACTATATTTGACAGCGCTTCCCTGCTAATTGTTTTAGGAGTGAGTTGCATCGTCCTTCACTCTAGGTCTGTCTTAGTCTGGAAGCTCAGGTGAAACCTGCCCAGAATGGATGGCCCTGCTGGTATCTGAAATATCAGTGGCATAGCTTTCAGCATCACAGCAACACACAGCCCCCCACAGTACAATGATAAGCTGACAGCCACGTGGGGGTGATACACCCAGAATAAACAGGTTCATAAGGACATAAGATAGAAAATTGGTTACCAAGGGCCATATAAGGAGGAGTAGGGAGTCAGTGGGCTGGGATTTAGCTCAGGTGGTAGAGCACTGTGCTGCAGTCTTTGAGGTCCCGAGTTCAATTCCCAGCACCGCAAATATGAGAGAAGTTTGTGGCAATCCACTCCCAAGGCAATCCCGAAAGAGTCAGCCATTGAAAACCCTATGAGGGTCGCTATGAGTTGGATACTGACTCGATGGCACCTAACAACAGCAACAAGGGAGTCAGTGCTTGGGAATAGAGCTTTTATATGAATGATGAAAAAGTTCTAGAAAGAGAGAGTGGAGATGTTTGCATAATATTGTGAGTGTACTTAATACTATGGAATTGTGTCCTTAAAAAATTTAAATTATATGTTTCACATATACTTTTTATATTTTTCCACATTTACATACAGCATATAAAAAGAAACAATCCATTAAAGGTAAGTTATATCCTATTAATTTATCTTGTTAACCATACCTTTTGGTATATTTGCATTCAGTCTTGTTGGATTTCCTTGTCTCCATCCGGAGGATGGGGGAGTAGGTTGGGTTGCCTCCTACCCTGTATTCCCCATCTCCGCAAGCACACATCTGCAGTCAATTCTCTGCTCTCCTTGCCCTGCCACACTTCACGGGGTCCCTGTGGCTGTATATATGAAGTGAAATCTCTTTTCCCTTGATGCAGAGAGGCACATCCTGGTGGTGGTGTGGTCTGTCCTCGAGAAGAATCCGAGCAAGAGACCAGCTTTTGCAAATAAATTCCAGACCACGAGAGGAGGAATTTCTAGGAGCATCACATAGAGAGAACACAAGCTAATGACGTGCACTTTCCTTGGATTGTGGAGTTCTTGGAGTCCTTGCCCTATGGTGGGTGGGGGCAGTACTGTTCAGAGGAGGCTCAGAGTGGGAACCCTGGGCCATGTGTGGGGCCCAGGTATATTCCACACTCCTGACAGCTAAGGGCAGAACTGGGCTATGATTCACTCATAGGCTGCTCATTCAGCCTTCCCAGTTGTACTCATGAGAGCATTCCATTAGGTCAAAGAAAAAGACAAATGTCTGAGCTAGAGTTTATACAAGAAGGGTCTCTGGTCTCAACCCTTGTTTCAGGTCCTTTCTTTTTCAGGAAATATCCACGGTGTTCATCCATGTGGAATTAACGCCACCAGCCCTGTGGTGCATATAGCCTTCTGACACCTAGATAGGTTTGTTTCAACACTCTTTGTTGATGCCCCTATTATTTCCCTCAAATGCTGGCAAACTTCTGCACAGCTGGCCAATCTAGAAAATCTCTCTTGGGGTTCCTGAAGTGGATTATTGACTTTGTTGGGCACCTGCCACATCTTCTTAGTTTGCTACCCTACCTAAATTCATCTTCTTAGTTTGCTTCCTCTACCTAAATTCATCATATACTATGTAATGGACACTTTATCTGACTGTTTAGAGACTGTGAGAGTTACTTACAGTGAGTAAGGAAGAACCACACCTTTTCCCACTCCTCATGCAAATAAGCTTCATGATGTTCCAATGGCAATGTCATGATGAGTGCTCAGTGTTCCTCTTCTGTCTCTTCCCAGTTGGAGAAATGCATGTCTGTAGAGATTTTGACATTTCTTAGCCAGATCTGCTGGACCTGGAAAGAGCAATGAGCTACAGTGCTTTGGTGTTCTTTTTGATGTGTAAATATTTCTAGTTCTTTCTGTTGTAAATCTCTGTAGCTGCTTGTTTTTATGCAGAAGATTAAGAATACTTCCCTTATGACCAGAAGTTCAGACTGCTCACATTTCATTTACACTGATGAAACCAAATTGCCCAGAATTTTTTTAATTGCCAGCTAGAGAGTTACTTTCCCAGTATTAAGCAATGAATTTTATTTCTGTGATTTTTTGTTGGTTCATTTATATGTCCCTACAAAAGACATCAAACTAAACAAATGCTACAGAAATAGACACTGCAGATGAAAACTATTATTGATGCTAAAATTAGTGGGAAAATTTATGATGAAAAACAGAATACTTCCTTCTACAGCCTGAAAATAACTTTCTGGAAGATGCTTATAAGTTAAAAAATGAAAAATTGTCACTTTAGAGTGGAAAGTTCTGGCAGACATCATCACAACCAAATAACCCAGGCTTGTATCTTGTGGACTTCTTGATGTCATATAATGAGAAAAGCACAGTATGACATCAGCAGTCTTTTTGCAAAATTGAATAACCTCAACCTAATTATCCAAAAACATCATACACACCCAGCTTGCAGGGGCATTCTACAAAATAAGAGACCAGTACTCTTCAAAAGTTTCAAGGTCACAAGAAATAAGAAAATAGTGAAAATTGACACAATTTGCAGAGGGCAAAGATGAGATGATGGATAAACACACTGTATGTTCTGGAGCCAAAAAGGAAACATTAGTGGTAAGATGAAAATTTTTAATAAGGTCTAGGAATCAGTGAGTTAGTGTGATTAGCTAAAAATAGCAATGGAGTTATTACTAATAGCCTACATTACTGTATTTTATATTGTGTATTACCATGTATTATCCTATTTTATATCTCACTTATTAATGAATAAGGACACTACTCAATAATCACAGTTATTACTTCTAGAAATTAGTTATAATAATAATGATAGTTAATGAGCTGACAGTAAGTACTAACTTTCTGATTTCAGTAAATGTGTTATGGTCATGTTAACATTTAGTGAATCTGGATGAAGGGCGTGTGGGATGTTTCTATTACTTTTATAAGTTTTTCATAAGCCTAAGTGTATTTTAAAATGGTTTTTAAAAATAAAAACCTGGCCCATTCAGCACACAGCATTTGTCCTTTGCCCTTCTGCTGTCTGCCTGGAATGCGGGCTCCACGCTGCAGGGGGAGCTGGTGCAGGGCACAAGGACAAATCCAAGGATGATGGCAGAGCAGAGACAGCCTGGGCCCCTGGTGGCTGAGGATCTGCAGCTGCCGCATCAGCCGCACACCCAGCTCCCTGTCATGTCGGGACAAAGCAAGAACAAAGACAAAAACGAACAAAATACATGCATTGAATCAAGCCACTGAAATCACTAAGGCAGGTAACTGTAGTTCTTTAACTCTCCACCATTCTTTTGAAATTAATTTTTTTTCATTATAATGATAGTTCTCTATGTTTACTACAAAATATTTGATGTCACGTACTTTAGAAGTCAACATTTACAGCAGGGCATGGTGGCGCACACCTTTAATCCCAACAACTTGGGAAGTGGAGGCAGGAGGATTTCAAGTTCGAGGCCAGAGGTAGCCTGTGTGACTTAAGGAGACCCTGGATCAAAACGCAAAATAAAAAAAAGTGGGCTGGGGTTATGCTTCAGTGCTGGTTGTTGTTGTTAGGTGCTGCTGAGTCAGGTCTAACTCATAGCTACCCTCAAAGCATTTTCACCGGCTGATTGTTTCAGGATTGCTTCGGGAGCGGACTGCCACGTCCTTCTCCTGGTTCTGCAGTGCTGGGCATCAAAACTGGATCCTCAGAGAGTGTAGAGGAGCACTGTACCAACTGAGCTAGACCCTTGCCTGACTACGTGGTTAAATGCTTGCAAAAAGCGAGTGTGAAGCCGAGTTCAGCTCTGCATCCTCCCCCCCAAAATAAACAAGTCAAAATTTGCATGCTTTCTCCTCCAGAGGAATTCCCATAGTACCAGTGTCTGCCTCTAGTAGAGGTAACTAAACAGGGTGTTCCCAACATGCATGAGGGTGGCATCAAGGTCATGGCAAAACAGCATCGACAGTGCATCGACGCTGTCAGCGCTTCAACCTTGCAGTTGCTTAGGGAGCTGCTCACACATGACAGATCTGTCCCTGGCATCCTGGCACTGAACCACCCCAAGAACTGTTTGCAGTAGTTCTTGTCATTTTCACTAGCAAAAGAAACTGCTACTCAGAGACACTTAATGACTCAATATCACGTGGCTCCTGTCTTGGTACAGCAGTGCGAAACAGCTCTTGGGACTCATCCTCAGTCCCCACTTCACATGGGGGAGCCCAAGTCCCCCATTGGGATGTGTGACCCAGCCTGGGTGACTTCCTTCCAATGAACAGGAAGCATAGAAATGATGATATCTTCCTCTCTCCCCTGGCTCACTCACCCTGGGAGAAGCCAGCTCCCAGGATATGAGGTGATTCAAGCTGCCAGTGACACACGCTGTCGGGGGTTCAGCTCAGGCCCAGCAGAGGTCAGAGCCTTGCCCTGACACCAAGTGAGTATTGGGGACCCACTGGACAAGGTTGGTGTGGTGGCCAGAGGCGCCAAAGACAGACCTCGAGAGACCTTCTGCGGGAAACAGGAGAGGGAAAATTTATTGGGTTGCTCCCCAAGTGGGGTGCAACCAGTAAGCAGCCCCTGTCAAGTGCTCAAGTGCTAGCTCTAAGCCTGTAGCATAGAATGCTGCAGGCTCACTGGTGGAATAGCTCAGCCTTAAAGGCACAGCTACAAGCAGTTGGTGTTCCGCTGGGCTGGAGGTCCAGTGGTCTTGACTCTAACAGCTCGCCTTCTCTGCCTACCTCCTTCCCAAGGATGGGAGGGATTGGGGGGCTCTTCATGGCTTGCTTATAGCATTTGGCACTTGGAGCCCCTGGTCTTGATGCATAGGCTTGCTTGGAGATCTTCTGCTGGATTGGGGAGCACTGGATTGAGGTGATGGGGTCCGGACAGCAGTTGAAGGACAGAGAACAGTGGTGGGATGAAGTGGGGTCTGAGAGCCCTGCTTATATAGAGTCCCAGAAGGGGGTGTGTCCTGGGGCTAGCCAATCAGGGCACATTCCTGACAGGTCCTGCTGGTAAACTGTCATACCTGCCAGGTAGGGGCAGTTATTTAACTGGGGTGCTAGAGGTAGCCAATCAAAATTGAGGTAGTTGAGGCTGTCAGGCTGGTCAGGAGCCATCTTTGCTCACTCAGTGGGTGGTGTATGAGTGAGTGAGTGGAATGTGGCCCTGGGGTTAGCTAAAGGTCAGTCCCTCAGGCTAGTATGAGGGATCCTAGTTATGGGGTACATTTTAAAAATCCCAACAGCCTGCCCATCCTTGGACAATACCATGTACCAAGATGGCTTGCTCTAGCTCCAGCACCAGATCTTGCCAGAAGCCTTGGCTGAGTTCATGACTATAACCTCATGGAAGACCTTTAGCCAAAACCATTGAAGTAAGCTATTTCCAAATTAGTGGCCCAAAGAATTTGTAATAGATAACAAATATGTGTCATTGCTCTTGGCTTCTAAGTTTGGGGATAATTTGTTATGCAGTAAAATAACTACTAATAACAAAAACAGGATTGAAAGACAGCCTCATTGAAAGATCAAGAGTTCTTTTTCCTGTACCACAGATGCTTTCTTCTTGGCAACATATGAGCCTCTCCGTTATTGCGCTGCAAACCCAAATAACTCAGATATAAAGGTACCTTTGCAGCCTTCCCTCTCGGTAACGGGGTGTGTTTTCCATTGCACAGATGTTCTCTCTTGTGGCTTCAGAGTGCAGGCCGCCGGCATGACATAACAGTTAATGGTTAATGGGAAGAAGAGGTCGAGACATTCTCATCTGCAACACAACCCATGAAATATTCATGGACTAAATCATGCAGTGTCTTAGGAAGCCCAATATGCTTTATTTATACATTATATGAAGAAGAAAAATGTTGTTCCTCATAGGATTTATAACTACGGTAGTCTGCCTAATCTAGAATAGATAGCTAGGGCTCCTCTAGTTACCTATCCTATGGTTATATGAATTTCATAGTGTTTGTATTTGCATACATATTTTCTTTTTTGGTCTAAAACCACAATTATTATAACTGATCAGAGTGGAGATCGGTACCAAAAGGTCTATCAGGCACAGGTCAATATTATGACAGTTGCAACATTTTTCATCCTGGCTATCGGATTACCAAATTGGATTGTTTTGACATGAACGCACCCAGAAACACTCCCTCTTGTCCCCCAAGCAGATGTGTCGATGCTCCTTTTCTCCCAAGTGCAGAAATGGAAGCAGAGGCCACAAGATGCCTGCAACAGCTTTGGTGAAACCTCAAGGCAGGCAGGGTGTATGGCTTGTGGGCTTTAGAGCTCTAGCCCACAGGTTCCCTTAGACTCTGCCTTCCTAGTGTTTCATGGCATGCATGACAAAGGACAGATTCTCTGTAGAAATGATGCATTGTTGGTAATGCTTTATTTGAAAATGGATGACTCTCTTCTTTAGTATCGGGCATTTCAGGTCCAGTGGAAGAGGCCCACGGGAGGCAGGACTGGTAACTGCCTGCCACGGTCACATTTGCCTGAAGTGCTTCCTTTTCCCCCTTATTTGAGTTCAGCAAAGGTGTCAATCACTTTAGTATGCGCATGTGGCTGCCTGAGATTCCACAGGCAAATATGGATAACAACTGACTTCTTTTTTTCTCAACTACATCTTCCATCAGCCCCCTGCGGCTCTGGGCTTCCACTCCAGAGGTAGGAACTGGGTGGAGGTTGCCAGAAAGCTGTCTCCTGGTGTTCAAAAACTTCACACTGTATTTCACTGAAAAAAAAAGAATTAAAAAGGGGAATGTGCAAAACTATTTAAATAAGAAATAGCCTCTAAATTATTTGCATCCATGTCTTATTGGCCATATATATATAATTGTTGTTAGAACTATGAGGATTATTGAGTACACTTGTTAATTATATTCCACCGTGGTGATAACTCAGACCACAAGAATAAATATTAATAAAATACATATGGCTAGGAAACAAAAAGAATAACACATTTTAAAAATCAAGACAAGACTTTCAATTTTATCTCTGATATGTGAAAGCTTGGACTTTTTCACTTTTAGCTCAGTTGGTAGAGCGCTGCTCTGTACTCTCGGAGGCTCTGGGTTTGATCCCCAGCACCACAAAAATGGGAGAAGGGTCTGGCAACCCACTCTCGAAACAATCAGCCATTGAAAACTCTATGAATAGCAGAGAAGCACTGACATAGTACAGGGCATGGCACAGTTTGGGGGAGTGTTTTGTTCTGTTGTACATTGGGTCTCTGTGAGTTGAACATGATTAAATGGCATCTGAGAACAACAGTCATTAAAAGAAGAAAAGGTTGATGTGTTAGTCACTTTTGCATCACTGTGCCAAAAATACCTGAGAACAACCTAAAGGGAGGAAGTATCTATTTTGACTCGTGGTTTCAGAGGGTTCGGTGCCTGGTTCCTTGGTCCCATGCACTTAAGCAGAACATCATGAGGGGAGGAGTATGTGATGGAGGATAGTAGGGGAATCCCTGGGAGAGGCCAGGGCAAGACATACCTCAAGGCCCTGCCCCCAGGGGCTTACTTCCTCTAAAAGCCCCAACTCCTACTTTTTACCACCTCCCATAATGTCATCATATATTTAATCCACCGAGGGATTCTCCATTGTTAGGTTAAAGCCTTCATGATCTAATTATCTCTGACAATCAGGACTAAGCATCACAGTGGACAAACTGAAAATGGATGAATTTTGTTGAGAGCGTAGGAGAACAGCGGTTGCAGTTCAGGACTGGATCATTTCATCCTGAAGAAATAGCTATCACCTGCTTTCTTAGAGTAATAAATGAATATAGAAAGGTCAAGGAATACAAGGTTAATGAAAGGAAGTTTTATACATTAGAGATGAATATTTGGAACTTTAAATAAAGCTTATCTTTTACAATAGCATCTAATAAGTGAAATACTTAGATATAAGACTATCAAAGTAGGTACAGCATTTGTACATAGAAAATTACAAAACACCAATGAAAAGAAATAAAAGATCTAAATAAATATGTCATATTTGTGGATTAAAAATCTCAATATTATGTAAATGTCCATTTTTCCAATCTGATGTATAGATTTAATGTATTCCCCCCAAATCATGGCGAGTTAATTTGTAGATGTAGGCAAAATGATTCTAAATTTCATATACATGTTTAAAAAATTAAAACCTAAAGAAAACAATATATTATCTAAGGAAAAAGGAGGAAGAGGAAGCCAAAGACTGAACATACCTGAAATTAAGGTTTACTATAAAGGTACCGTAATCAAAACAGTATGGTATAGCTACACTCAGATCATTGCAACAAAATAGACTACCAAGATACCTTGATGCATAAATTCACCTGACCTTTTCTTTTCCTTCCAGTACTGAGGGTTGAATTCAGGGTCTTGCACATGGTACACAGAGCTCTGTCACTGAGTTTCATCTCCAGTTCATTTTTCTTTTTTGTGACAGCATCTTGATAAGTTACTCAGGATGTCTCTGGCCTCAGACTCATAATCCTCCTGATGTAGCCTCCAGAATCCCTGAGATTACAGATGTGTACCACAGTTTCTGGCCAAAAATTAGTTTACCTGGTCTTTGACAAAGGGACAAAAACAACTAGAGAAGAAAGGGTAGATAATCTTTTGGCCAAATAATATTGAATTTATCAGATGTCGAGACGCAAAAAACAAAAGAAAAATTAGCAAACTTAGATGAAGAGCTCACTTCTTACACAAAAGTTAACTCAAAATGAATCACAAACATGCAAAATAAAAGCTATGAAATGTTTGGTGAAAACATAAGAAACAAATTCATATGATTCCAATTTAGTGTTGAATTTTAAAATAACACACCAATATCACAACTAATGAAAAAATTGTATCAGAAAACAAGAAAGGGCTGAAAAAAAATCATACTAATGTCAAAAAGATACAGCAAGCAATGAAGGTGCTAAATGCTCAAATCTGGAACAATTTGAGCAGAATCAAAGTATAATTGGATTATAACTCAAAGCATGAAAGCACTGTTCATGAATCCATGTTAATATAAGTCAATGATTGAATGAATAAGTGAACTGGTGAGAAAAAACAAGTCCCCCAAGCAGATGCATTCCAAATAACTCACATTGCTGCTTTTGTGCCAAGGTTCCATGGAAGAACTCTTTGTTTCTTAGTGTGAGGTGCTCAGAGAGACTTCCTTCCAAGACCAATATGGAAACTGGAGAGGAGAAGTAAACTTAACAGTGTGGAAATCTGAAAGACACTCCCTCAACCCAGTGGTCAGTACTAACATCGGCAGTTGTGAATCTTTGGATGTAGTGAAGTCTTAATAGGATGAGAGGGGCATGGAACTTTGCCTCTGTGATTTCCTTCTCCAGAACACCTAAGCCTACAGTCATGAGAAAAATACCAGAAAAATACCAAGACAGGGACATGACTCCAAACTCCTGACTTCAAAAACCTGACTTCAGCACTCCTCAAAAATGTCAAGATTGTGGGGCACATACCTCCCAGTCTGGCCCAGATGTTTGGACCGGCAGTGTGGCCATGCACACAGATAACTAAGCACAACTCACTTGGGACCCTTGTTGAGGAACATGGATTCCTGTGGCCCCTGGGAACACAGGGAGATGGGAGAAAGGAAAAAGCCTTGGGCACTTTTGTCTTGTGGGGACCGAAAGCAGCTCTTTATTGTCTGTGTTAGCAGCCTACATGCTGCAGCTCTTTTTGTTTTGCTGCCTCAGGTGCAGCTGCGGCTCTTCTGTCTCCAGTGCTGGGACCAGAGACTGTCCTCCGCTTCAGCCTCTTGGCGCTTGGTCCAAGAGGCTTTCCTCAACTTGCTAGTAGTCTGTCTTTCCTTGAGAGCATTGTCTAGTCGTCCTGGTCTCGGTGGTCATGAAGAGAGATGCCTCCATGTTGCTGGTGGAATCCAGAGAGAGTTCTTTCTTCATTGGTGGTCAGAGAGAGAGAGTTCCCAGGAGGAAGCCAGCAGCCAGCAGCACTCAGCATCACCATCAGCAACAGCTGCACTCAGCTTTACCATCAGCTGCTGCTTCTCTCAGCATTACCATCAGCAGCCACAGTTCTCAGCATTGCCATCAGCAGCCACAGCTCTCAGCATTACCATCAGCAGCAGCCTCACATAGAAAGCGAGCTTTGTTTATTGAGCCCTGGAGTAACTGCCTTTACTGCCTCAAGATGACAATCAGGTAGAGGCATTAGGGGCTAGGTGTAACCAATTTAGGAGTGACATTCAAATAGAGAGTGAAACCAGATGTCACTCCTTTGGGCAATCAAGGGGATATCCTTGATTACTAATCAGGATGCAAGATGAGGGTTGTAATATTCCCTATAAGGATCATAAAAATAAGAAAAGCCTAGGAAGCTATCATAGTCAACCAGAGTCTACAAGGTGAGATGAGTAAAATTGATTCTGTGGTATCCTGTGTGGATTTATGGACCAGAAAACAAACAAAAAATTTAAATGTATCAGGTATAAATTAAGGAAAACTGAGTAAAATATGGACTTCAGTAAAAAATAATATAGCAATATTGCTGGCTTAATTATAATAAAAATAGCATACTAATATAAGATATTAACAATATAGATACCAGAGTTCAGGTATATGATAGCTCTCTGTACTCTTTTTATAATTTTCTGCATGAGGCTATTCTAAAATTAAGTGTTCATTTTAAAATAAAAATAATAATTTTTAAACTCATGCCTGTAATCCCAGTGACTCAGGAGGCTGATGCAGGAGGACCATGAATTTCAGGCCAGAAGCAGCCTGTGCAACTTAGGGAGAAACTATCTTACATGAAAAAATTTTCAAAAATGGTCTAGGGGTGCAGCTCAGTGGTAGAGCACTTGCCTAGCCTGCATGAGGCCCTGGGTTCAATTTTCTAGTACTTAAAAAAAATTAAATTCTAAAGGTGATATGACGGTGAAAGGAAAAATTTACTCAGAAAAGAACCCAAAGAATGATATTAATTTTAGTTATTTTTTCTCATTCTACTCATCTCATCATAATATTCAATCGGAATTTATGAGAAATATTGAGATGTGTAAGAATTATCCACATTGAGAAAGTGTCTCTGGTTTACTTGCACCAATATATTGAGTCAAACATGATATTTCACTTTCATGATAAACATATTAGACCTTGTTCTCCCAGTTATTCTGATATTCACAGTGTGTCCCTCAAATTGTGCTACTGCAAAAGATAGTATACTGATTTCTTTGAATCAATCATCATAGCTCCTGATAGCAATGTTGAGAGACAAAAGCTGTGAGTTATGAGTGAAAAGGTCCAATTCCTGGAACATAGTATTTATGACATTAATTTGTTCAGGTTTCTGTATGCACAGTTGACTGTGGTGATCTTTATACAACCATATGCTTAATTTCTAAAGTGAAAGGATCAGATCCCCTGTTTAAAACCACAAAGCAATTCCTTGACAAGAAGGCTGAGGGCCAGAAGAGATGCGCAGTCATAGACTCCAAAAGTTGTCTGTGCAATGAGTAAGTTCTATTATCAATAAAAGTCAAAGGATAGCAAGGGTCTACAAAAAGAAAGTGACTGCAAAAATAACTGAACTTAGCTTCACTTTAAAAGAAGTGTTTTTCTTAGAGGCAGCTGGGTTCAAGAAAAAGGTCAATGTATTCTTATTTTAGCTTATTACCTCTTTTTACTTTAACAAATGAGAAAGACTTTATTCCTGGCAACCTTAAGAAAAGAAAATATTTTTCTCTTTCTTTTGAAATAGCTTTTTTTGAGATTAAAAAGTAAACGAAGGGTTGCATAGGATGTTCAAGTATAAGACCTACTTCTTTTTCCTCAAATGCCTTCTTCACACCCGCTCAGATGAGTATTTCTCCTCAACAGTGTTTCTCAGTCATTCTGATGCCCTGACTCTGCATCAAAAGAACATTTTTATCAGTTCACAAGATTTATCAAGAAAGCGATTGTGGAATAGTTTGTTAGTACAGGTGAAGGTGAAGGTAACTTCTCACCCTGCACTGGGATGGAGAGTTGGGTTCACACCCCTGCACAGCTGCCATTGCCAGAATCCCAGCCATGGCACCCACAAGGGACCTCTCTTCTTCCCTTCAACTGCTGTCTTCTTGGCCTCTGCTACACAGCTTGTGAAGGCTGAAACCTTGCATGCTCTCTCTTCCCCTGCTGATACGAATGCCTCATTCAGGCAATAGTGTGTAAGCCAAAGTCAGCTCTCTGTTCTTTCTCTCTCCCTTGGGTTTCCTGCCTGCTGGTGATAAAGCTACTGAAGAAAATTACAAAGGATTTTTACTGCTGTTATTGTCCACAAGACCTACTTCTCAACTTCTTATTGCAGAAGATAAATTGGTGTTTAATCCACCATGGTAATATTTTCTGTGACCAGCAGTCAAATACTTGAACTTAGTCCTAGAAGAAGTAATAGGTTAGGTGAATATGAAAGTCAGTGATACTTGTTAAATGTTTGACCCACCTACACCCCTACATGTCTATCAGTTTGCTATACTGGGGAGCTTGCCTGTTGCTGAGATGCTGAAAGCTATGCCACTGGTGTTACAGATAACAGCAGGGTCACCCATGGTAGAAAGACTAGAGCTGAGATTCCAGACTAAGACAGACTAGGGAAAAGGACCTGGTAGCCTGCTCCTGAAACAGCTATTGAAAACCCTATAAATAGAAGACAAACACTGTCAGAAATAGTGTTGGAAAAGTAAGCTCCTTGGGGAGGAAGGCACTCAAAAGAAGACTGAGGAAGGGTAGTCTCCTCAAAGTAGGGTTTATCTTAATGACAGAAATGGAGTGAAGCCCCAGGAACCTCCATTTGTTGATGTGGTACAACTCAAAATGAGGAGGAGCAATAGTAAATATCCATTAATAATTGGATTGTGGAAGGTGGGTAACATTAATCTAGGAAAATTAGAAATCGTCAGAGGGAAATGGAGTGCGTAAACAACATTCTGGGAATCAGTGGGCTAAAATGGACTGGTATGGCCCATTGTAAGGCAGATAATCCTATGGTCTACTACACTGGGAATGACAAATTAAAGAAAATGGGGTTGTATTCATTACCAAAAAAGACATCTCAAGATCTGTCCTGAAGTACAATGCTGTCAGTGATAGAATAATATCCATATGCCTACAAGGAAGGCTAGTTAATATGAGAGTTATTCAAATTTACACAGCTACCACTAAGCCTACATAAGAAGATAGGGAAGATTTCCACCAGCTTCCGCAATCTGAAATAGATTGAACCTGCAATCAAAATGTAATGATAATCACTGATGACTGGAATACAAAAGTTGGAAACAAGAAGTCTCAGTAATTCAAAAATATATCCTTGGTGACAGAAATGAAGCTTGAGATCACATGAGAGAATTTTGTTAGACTAATGACCTTTGCATTGCTATATTTCTTTCATCAACATAAACAGTGAATATGCACATGGAATTCACCAGATGGAACATACAGGAACCAAATTGACTTCATTTGGGGAACGAGACTCCAGAAAAGCTCAATATCAAATGTCAGAACAAGACCAGGTGCTGATTGTGGATCAAACTATCAAGTGCTAACATGCAGGTTCAAACTGCAACTAAAGGAAATTAGAACAAGTGTACAAGAGCCAGGGTTTGACCTTCATTGTATCCTATCTAAGTTCAGAGACCACCTCAAAAGCAAGTTCAATGCATTAGACTCTTATGATCGAAGACCAGATGAGTTGTGACATGACATCAAAGACATCATTCATGAGGAAAGTAAAAGGTTGTTAAAAAGACAAGAAAAAAAGAAAAGACCAAATTACATGTCATAAGAGACTTTGAAACTTGCCTTTAAATGTCAAGTAACTAAAGTAAAAGGGAGACATGATGTAGTTAAGGAACTAACCATACACCAAAGGGTAGTTCAAGAAAACAAAATCAAATATTTTAATAACATGTACAAAGAGCTGGAGATATAAAACCAAAAGGGAAGAACACATTCTGTTTTACTCAAGCTTAAGGAATTGAAGAAACATTCAAGCCTCAAGTAGCAATAGGGAAGAATTCTACAGGAAAAATATTAAATAACACAGGAAACATCAAAAGAAGATTAAAGGAACACAGAGTCATTATACCAATGGCGGATGACCAACCATTTCAAGAGGTTCCATATGATCAGGAACCAATGGTACTGAAGGACAAAAGGGAAGCTACCTTGAAGGAATTGGTGAAACACAAGGCTCCTGGAATTGATGAAAGACTAATAGGGATGTTTCACCAAACAGATGCAGCACTGGAGGTACTCACTTGTTTATGCCAACAGATTTGGAAAACAGCTACCTGACCAGCTGACTGGAAGAGATCCATATGTGGGCCAATTTCCAAGAAAGGAGATCCAAATGAATATGGAAATTATTAAAAGATATCATTAATATCACACATAAGCAAAACTGTGTTAAAGATCATTCCAAAGTAACTACAGCAGTATAGACAGGGAAGTACCAGAAAATCAAGACAGATTCAGAAGACGGTGTGGAACTAGGAACATCATTGCTGATGTCAGATGGACATTAGCCAAAAACAATGAATACCATAAACCTGTCTATCTATGTTTTACTGACTATGCAAAGACATTTAACTGTGTGGATCATAAAAAATTATGGATAACATTGCAAAGAGTGGAATTGTACTCATTGTAAAAATCTGTACATGGACCAGGATGCAGTTGTTTGCACAGAACAAGGAAACAATGCCTGGTTTAAAATCAAGAAAGGTGTATGTGAGGGCAATATCTTTTCACTGTACCTCTTCAATTTCTATGCTGAACAACTATTCTGCAAATCTGGACATTATGAAAAAGAATGTGGCATCAGGATTGGAGGAAGACTCATTAACAACACACCTTATGCAGATGACACAACTTTGCTTGCTGAAAGTAAAGAGGATTTGAAACATTTATTGATGAAGATCAAAGAACACAGCCTTTACTATGGATTGTGCCTCAACATCAACAAAACAAAAATCCTTACAACTGGGTCAGTAAGCAACATCATGATAAATGGAGAAAAGTTTGAGGTTGTCCAAGATTTTGCTTTACTTGGTTCTATAGTCAACACTTGTGGAAGGTACTAAAGGGAAGAAGAAAAGGGAAGTCAACAGAATGAGAAAGCATTGTAGGTCAAAGGTAGGGTTTGGGTCTCTGTCCTTAGACAGAGTGGGGAACCATATTGCTTGGGTCTCTGTCCTAAGAATAAGAAGATATCCTAGGGATTTGATAATTATCCTTAGACCAATGGGCTATCATAGAAGTTGGCCCTCTGTCTCAAAGACAACTGAGAATGATAGGGTATGGCTTTTTTATTCTAAGTGTGGTGTTTTTTGTTGTTGTTAGGTGCTGTTGTGTCAGGTCCAACTCATAGCAACACTATGTACAACAGAACAAAACACTCCCTGACACTGTGCCATGCCCGGCACTATATCAGTGCTTCTCTGCTATTCATAGGGTTTTGAATGGCTGATTGTTTCAGGATTATTTCAAGAGTGGGCTGCCACATCCTTCTCCCATTTTTGTGGTTCTAGGGATCAAACACAGGGCCTCAGAGCATGAACAGTAGTACTCTACCAACTGAAGTAAACCACAGCCAAGAGTAGTGTTTAGGGCTTCATTATATGAGTTTCAGAGGACATAACTCAGTTCCCAACAATTGTTAGGATAATAAATATTTCAGAAATTATGCCATCTATGGTTCCTCCCTGGAGATATGCCAGCACTCTGGCTATCCATGATGTATTCTTAGCACTGAGGAAGCATCTTCAAACTCTTGTAAAATAACTGTTGAATAACATCACCAAAGTGACTACTCTGTATTTAGAGTGTAGTCTTTCAGGAACCAGATAAGTAAAATGGGGTCATCTCGGTGGGACTCTCATCCAGCATGACTGGAGTTCTTATAAAAAGAACAAGAGACTCTAGGAGTGTGCAAAGAATTCAATGTGAGGACATGCTGAGAACAATGTAGCTGTCTACAAGTCAAGGAGAGAGGTCTCAGCAGAAAGCAGTTCTGCCAGCACCTGGCTCTTGGACTAGCCTGTGAAACTGGGAAAATATATTTCCCACTGTTTAATACACCAGTCTGTGGTATTTTGTTATGTCAGCCAAGCAGACTAATACAATAATATTTTCCTATTCAAACTTCAGCCATGACTGAACGTCTCTTCTGGCTTAACACCCTTGCCATGCAACTCTTATCTGAGTATTGAAGTAAGTTCAGAAACATTGAGCCCATCAAAAACCTAATTATGTCTCATGCCACTTCCATGAGGTGAAAAAACAAATGTTTGTGAAATCTATGATAAATAGTTTTAGGTGTAAAAGATATGCAAACATTTCATTTATTTTTCCTAGTGTAGAATACAATCTTTAAAAAGTCAAAATCTAAAGAATTGTTGGAGGAGATTTGGGTATTTTTTTAAGATAAGATTGTGAGTACCTGAAAAACAATGATTGGTGAACGAATTAATCAAAATGACATTAAAATATTTTAAAGTAAACTTAAAAGGTAAATAATCTTAGCTCTTTCAACAGCTAGAAAATATTTTATTATTATTAATAACTAAGGTATACTAGAGTTAGCACAGAAAATTCTCATGGAGAATTCCCCTCTTCTCTATGCTGATGCTATTGGTTATAATAAACTGCTCAAAGCTGTTCAGTCTTTGTCATCTACAGATAGTTGTTCTTTACGCTAAGGCTGACTTGAAGACTCTAGAAGGAGCTTCACACCAGACCTCATGCTTCAGTAGAGAAGGCAGTCTGAGAGCCTCTCAGAAATGTCTGTAGTAGCGATTTTAATCCTTGGAACATCCAGAATGGCCTCTGTGTACAAGTTTCTTGGCCAACTCTACTTAAGCAGCTCTCAGACAGAGCCAGGCTTTCACGGACACTGCAGGACTCAAAAATAAACCTCATGTAGGACAGTGGGATCCTTGAGAACAAGAATTAATTGCACATCTCAGCACTGAGAAGAGAAATCCAAGTTTTTTGGAATATTGCTAATGTCATTTTGATGATCCAGAAATTATACAATGAAGCTCCTTCTCTTTCTTTTGAAGCAAAGCTCACCCTCAATCTCATAACCTCTGCTTTCGAAGACGAAATGAAACATTTTTTAAAAGATTATGAGGCCTGGCATAGTGACGCGTGTCTGAATCCACAGCTACTCAACAGGTTGAGGCAAGAGGATCACTTGAACCAAGTGTGGGACCAGCCTGGGCAATGCACCAAGACCCCATCATTGAAAGAACAAAAAACAAAGTCCAAACGTTTCTGTTTCTCAAGGACTTTCCAGAAGTCAAAAGCCTTACTGAGTCGCCTAGTTATTTATGGAAATTCTGGGTAGATATTTTCAGGAGTACAGCAGAAACGTGTCTTTCTTTTTATAGAGCAAGTTTGACCTCCTACGTAGAACTTAAGCCTCCCCAGGACGTGAAGCCAGGTACTGGGCTCATGGACTCTCAGCCTCTCACCTCGTAGTAAAGCTCACTTCCTGGTGCGTCACATACCTTAGCCAATTAGGAAATTCACCCAAATACAGCAAGTGCAGGTGACATCTCTTGGAAAGAGTTTATTAGTATGTTTTCTTGGTCTTGAAAGAGTAAATAATACTGAATTTTAGGACCTCAACTCAGAACTCTTTGGAAAACATCCAGTCATAGATTAGCTTCTGATTGTAGTAGTCTCAGTAAGGTGTTGATTTAGAACGACAGAGCAAACTAGAGGAAGCACATATGGTTAGCTTAAATTTCACTCTACTTT
Organism: Pedetes capensis; assembly: GCA_007922755.1. NCBI lineage: Eukaryota > Metazoa > Chordata > Mammalia > Rodentia > Pedetidae > Pedetes > Pedetes capensis. The sequence continues at coordinate 21,234 of VMDO01008517.1, forward strand.
TGTAAACAGGTCAAACCTTGTGAGAGGGCCTTTCTGTGGTCAAGAGTTGTTTTCAGAGGTTAATTTCATCATGAGTGGAGAAACTGTCAAGAAATGGGAAAAAGAAATTACTAGGTATCCTTTCTGTGAAATGCTGGGAGCTAGTCCAGCTAAACCTCTGAGTAATTCTCTGATTATATAGGCGTGTACATTTGTGGTTGTTTTTGACTAGATTATTTTACAATGCTGTGGAAATGAATCTGAAATTGGAAATAGTTGTTACTAAAGCCAACACTTTCTTCTCTTGTTGTTGTTCAACAGGTGAAACACTATTGCTAGTGCTTCTCTGCTATTCATAGGGTTTTCAATGGCAGATTGTTTTTTGGGATTGGCTTGCCTGGTCCTTCTCCCAAGCCTACAGCACAGGTGATTCTATGTGGTCCCATCCAAGTACTACCCACGTCCAACCCTGCTTAGCTTCCGAGATCTGACCAGATCCGATGCCACAGTGGTACAGCTGCAAGCATTTTCTTCCCTAGGCATACAAAAATTTACGTTCATGGCAATACAAATGCGTCAATCCACTGGAGAAGGTAAATCTCTGTAGGTCAAATCCTCATTTAGCCAGTGCTAACTTCTTACTTCTTCCCTCATTAGTACTCTTCCAAGGAGAAGGCAGGCATCGTCAGAGCTATGAGAGGGAAATGAGGAGACAGTAGCAGCAGGGACTCCAAAGAACAGAGGTGCCCTGAGAAAAATGAAGGCTGGCCTGCACCAGAAGCTCTAGGAAAGATGAGGGGGAAGAGGTGAGAGAAGTGCCAACAGGATTCTAGCAGTGGAGTGTGGGGGTGGAGGAGGATGGAGTCTGCTGAAACGTGTTTGCTGCTGTCATCATTAGGTGCCATAGTGTGGAATCTGACTCATAGCAACCCTCATAGGGTTTTCAATGGCTGGTTGCAGCAGGATTGCTTTGAGAGTGGACTGCCATATCCTTCTCCCATTTTTTCTGTGCTGGGGATCGAACCCAGGTCCTTGTAGAGGGCAGAGCAGCTCTCTACCCACTGAGCTAAACCCCAACCCTCTGCAGAGAAGTGAGTAAAAGGAAAAGCTTGCAGCAAGTACTGACAGCTGGATGCAATAACTCAGTGAGTTCTTGTCCTCAGTTTAGGGCATGAAGCTACTAAGATCCTGGGTGTTCCTGAGTGATGGGAGGGTCTTTTGTTAGCCCTTTTTACCGCAGGTGCAGGTAAGCTGATAAGGTGACTTACGTGGAGCCCCTGGCCGGCTTCAGGACAGGGCTGGTTATCCCAAAGAGCACACCCCTGTTTAGAGGTCGGGGACTTGTCGCTACTTCCCCAGCCTCGTAGAGGGGAGCCATGCTGGAGACTGGGGTGTAAAAGCGCTTTTGGTTGTTATTGTTGCAGTGCTGGAGATTGAAGCCAAGGCCTCGCACATGCTGGGAAAGAGCTTATCACTGAGCTGCACGCCCAGCTCCTTTCTTATTTTTTTATTTTGTAATTCACTCTTGCTGAGTTGCTCAGACTGCCTGTGGCCTCCACCTCGTGAGCCTCCTGACTGGGTATCCAGAGTCTCTGGGATTACAGACCTATGCCACTGGCACTGGGCAGCCCTGGTGTAATGACTTTTAGGTTTGGAGTGTTCTGTTGGTGAATGTGGAGGGGGAAGGGAGGTGTAGGGAAGGTAGTGCACCCCAAGAGGGTGCCATGCTCTCAGTCCCATGGGCCCCTCACGTGGTGCTATTATCTCTTCCGTTCAACAGGTAGGTCCTCAGCTGTGACCTTTATGATGAACACAGAGTCATTGCATATGGTGTTTCTCTGAGGTGCTCTGGCAACTATCAAACTTGAAGTACGGGGCATGGGGGGGCCCATGCAGCTGAAGGGCGTGTAGCCTGGGGGCCCCCTCTGTGTCTGGCAACTGAAGTGGAAGCCGTCTTATGGGCAGAGCCCATAACTAACTAACCCCAGGTGGTTAGTCAGCACAGCCCTGAACTGATGGACCCCTGCTGGTGTCAGAGTGGTGGGTGGTGTTGGGAGAAAACACACAAGCTTGGTTTCCATGAACAACCATGCTATGGCAGCCGTGGAACAGGGAGGCAGGGAGGAGCCAAAGCCATCTGTGCTTTTATCATTTCAAGGGACTTTGAACCGTGCGCCTTCTCGAGCCCCACAAGGGTCCTGCAGAGTAAGAGTGAACAACGCAGCCATGCCCAGGGTTACAGAGAAGAGCTGCTAAGTCACTTATTCAGAACCGCAGAACATTTGGCAGAGGAACTGGGGCATTCGTCCTGATTGTGGCTCTATCAGATTTGAAAATGTTCAATTTAAACTCAAAAATCATTTTAAAATGCAGAGGCAGGAAAGTCTGGCTTCAGCAGGTACAAATATGCTTTGAAAGACCAATAATGGAATCTCCTCTTTATGATGCCGAGATCATTATGGAGTCTATGTAAGGAGAAGAGTTAGCCCCAGCACAAGCCGGGTTGAAGAGATCCCGGTGGGAAGAAGCCAGGTGCAGGGCCTCTGGAGAGGCCCGAGGTCAGAAGACAACAGAAACAGAGGAGAGGGTGTGGAAAGGCACACAGCCCGGGCACACCATCCATCCCATGGAGAGCACTGGGCAAATGAAAACGCAGGGGTTCCGACGATTGTGTTTACAATGTAAATGACTACTGCTAGGAAAGGAGTACAGTGGGTTTCTGTTGTTCTGATGGGCAAAGCACGGATCAGTGGATTTAAATCAATATGAGGATGATTTTCTAACCACCACCAATGTGCATTAGTGAAATGGACGGCCTGAGGACTGAGGTTTCTGGCTGAGATGCATTCAAGGTCACTTTGGATGATCAGATGTGAGAAGTCGCACAGCGGCTACTACGGATTCCTCGGACGTGTATATTAAAATCACTCCTAACTTTTGCACTCTGATTCCGGGAAAGTTACTGGAGACCATAAGCCTTATAAAAGGAAAGATTTGGTTTATCATTTGACATTGCACTTAATAAATCAAATCAAGAAAAATATCCTGAGGAGGTGAGACCCAACCTAAGCTATATCTATGTCTTGGTGAATAGCAAAGGTATATACTAAAATGAGTTTAATAAATTTTGTACCAAAAACAAAAAAAGTGGAACAGATTGCAGCACTTGCCTTTCATTCTGCTTCATGAAAATACTCTTGTGTTCCTGTGGTGCTCATATACTCTGCATTGCTGGTGCACATAAGGTAGGACTCTCTGTACTGAAAGTGGGAGAGACATAAGCAGAGTCCCAAGCCTGTCGGTCTTAAATAAACATGAAGTGTTGTTATCGTTAAGTGTCTTCGAGTCAGGTCAGACTCATGGTGACCCTATGTACAAGAGAACAAAACACTCCCCAACTCTGTGCCATGTTCACCCCTATGTCAGTGCTACTGTGCTCTGCTACTCATAGGGCTTTTGATGACTGATTGGGGATTGGGGATTGTTTCCAGAGTGAGCTGCCAGGTCCTTCTCCCACTTTTTGTGGTGCTTAGAATTGAAGCCAAGGCCTCAGAGGATGCAGAGCAGCACCCTACCAACTGAGCTAAACCCCAGCCTGTTGTTGTTGTTGTTGTTAGATGCAGTTAAGTCAGTGTCGGAATCGTAGAGTTCCTACATACAGGAGAAGCAGTATTATTAGTGCTTCTCTGCCGTTCATAGGGTTTTCAATGCCTGATTTTTTTTAGAAGTGGGTTGAAAGGTCCTTCTCCCAAGCCTACAGCACCTGGTGTTCCCAGGCACTCTCTCATCCAAGTACTAACCAGGCCTGACTCTTCTTAGCTTCTGAGATCTGACAGGATCAGATGCCACAGTGATATGGCTGTAGGCAAACACTCCTCAACACTGTGCCGTGCCTGGCACTATTGTCAGTGCTTCTCTGCTATTCATAGGGTTTTCAATGGCAGATTGTTTCTGGAGTGGACTGCCAGGTCCTTCTCCCTAGTTTGGAGCACCTGGTATTCCCACACGATCTCCCATCAGAAGACTAACCAGGCTGACCCTGCTTAGCTTCCAAGATCAGGCAGGATCAGATGCCAGAGTGCTCCGGGCACAGACATTCCAGCCCGTGTTGTTGTTGTTGTTAGGTGCTGTCGAGTTGTGTACTACACATAGCAACCCTTATGGGGTTTTCAATGGCTGACTGTTTCAGGATTGCCTTGGGAGTGGATTGCCATGTCCTCCTCCCATTTTTGTGGTGCTGGGAATCGAACCTGGAACCTCAGAAACTGCAGAGGGGCAGTCCACCAACTGAGCTAAATCCCAGGCCATTTCCAGCCCATAAGGATATAATAATCCTTTCTGGGCAGAGGGGGAAGAGTAGAATACAGCTTTATTGAAACATTCTCAATGCAATCAATTTTAAAGTATTTTTAATTTTTTAAAGTCAAACTTTTACCCTGAAGATAGGCTAATGATTTATTAAAAATGCAAATGAAATTAAATTCACAGAGGAAGTTTGAAGTACAGAGAAGAACCAGGAGTGATTTTCCTGCCACGGGAATTGCACATTTGCAGGCCCCAGGGAGCAGGCAAGGACCACACCATGAACGGGGGAGTCACACATGGAAACTACCGCTGTCCACACTCATCATTGCCAAATGTTTTCAGGCATTTCACGGTGGCACATCATTCATTTAATTCCAACGCAAAACAGTTTTATTGGGATCTCATTTTTACTTCATAAAACTCATCCTACATCTTTCCCATATATCATTAATAGTTCCTACCACGTTTATTTTATAATAGTACCTCAGTCTTACAGTTTTGATTGAAAATATCAAAAGTTATTACAATGGAATATATTGTTACCCTTGATCTAATGTTCCCATTTTTGACAGAGACATAGCTACCATAAATATTTCACTTTTCCCTTAAGTACAAAGGAAACATCAGCACAAGTTAATGAAAACTGGACATGTCATGTGGTCAATCTCTGCATCCAGGTGGCTCTAGGAGTCAGGAGGTGGGGAGAAGATGTCCGGTCTTCAAAAGCCAGCCTCTCCACAGCGACCTGATGTCACAACAGGAAGGAATGGACACGATCTGAAAAGAAAGGCTGGAGACAAAGTTTTATGCAAAGCCACCTGCTTTTTAACCAGGGAACAACTATTTCTGTCTAAGCAATAATGGTCACACTATGTGGTTTGCATTGTGTTAGCAGCATCTTCAAGCCTTCTCACATCTTTGAAACTTACCTATAGTCTTTACAGTGTTGGCTGTTCGTATTATGTTAAATTCCTAAATACAGAGAATAAACATTACTAAAATAGATTTTTCCCCGTATGCTATTCTCATCTTATCTAAACATTAAACTAATGGATTTGGATGACTCACAAATAAATACATTTTAAAAATAATATTCCACTGGGAAAGCTTGCCAGTTTAAGCCAAAGGTTAACAAAGGGTTCACACTCTTTAATTTTAGCAGATTTTAATGGCAGATAAGATTTATCATTAGTGCTCATTTGTTTCCTTTGGAAAAATATGTATGAACTTACGCCTCTTCTCACTAAATTAAAACTAATAAATAAAGTACATGTCAATAGCATGTATGTTATAAAATTAAGGGTCTTTTATACTGACAATGAAGGAAAGGGAGGCTTAAAAAACCAAGTTTGTTGACAAACTGTCAACTGAAATCGAGCAGCAGAATATTTTGAACTGAATGGTCTCTGGGAGACAAGCTCTTGGAATTGTCTTATCTAACAGATGAGGAAAGCAAAAAATAGAACACTAAACAACACACCACGAGGCATAGGAGGAATACCACCCTGTGTTCACGTGAAATTCTGATGCTATTTATCCATTCCCATAACTTAATAGCGTTGTTTTGATTGCTTCTCACTGAGATAGCTCTTTGCCTTCTGGAAATATGACAATCTTTGAGATTTTATCTGTGATTCGCCCTTTTTTCTCCCATCCTACTACCAATACCTGGAAGTAACATGAATCTATTGTATGTGTGCACTTGTATACATCATTTTACCTCTTTAATTTAAGAAGCACCTCTTATCCAAAGATTAACCAGGTAGACCTTGCTTAGCTTCCAAGATCAGACAGGATCAGATGCAGGATGCTATGAATGCAGACGTTGATGGTATAGGAACAGATAAAAACTAGAGACCCGTGAGAGAATCGTTGCTAAATCCTTGTCTGACTTATTGATGGGTCTGTGGAATTCCTTAATTGAGAATCAAGTAACAGAATAAATAATGCATGCTTCTGCATCTTTTATTAGTTTGGTCAAATATGGATTCTGAAGATGGCTTTAGATAAATTCTTACATCATTACGTTCTCATAATCTCAGGTATAAATATAAATATATTCTAGTTTAAAATGTACTGTGTATCATTTGATTAATATAAGACAGCTATTCCTCAAGGAAATTTCCCACAGTTTCCCAAAGAAGTCTGGTCTTTACAGGGCAACACTTGTAAAGTAAAAATTAATTATTTTGCTGACAATTTGCTTTCAGCTTGCCACGCTCTCCTGCCCAGATTCTCTCTGAAGGATGCTCTTCAGCACTCAGGAGGCACTAATCATTGAGACTCCAGTTTTTAAAGTTTCTTTAATGTCACTGGCTTATAAAATAGGATTTCCAGAAAGACTCATTCTACATACCCATTGAATCACTGAATGTGATATTTTAAAGGTATTTTATAACATACACATAATGCCACCCAATAGTTCTTCACAATAATATTCTCAACTAAAAATCATACATACTTAGAAAAGCATGGTAAATTAACCTTCTGCTGTAATGCTATTGGGGCTGGGATTTAGCTCAGTTGATAGAGCACCGCCCTGCGGTCTCTGAGGTCCCGAGTTTGATTCCCAGCACCGCAAACATGGGAGAAGGATATAGCAATCCACTCCCGAGGCAATCCTGAAACAACCAGCCATTGAAAACCCTATGAGGGTTGCTATGAGTTGGACATGACTAGATGGCACCTGACAACAACAGATCAGATCTCAGAAGCTAAGCAGCATTGGGCCTGATTATTAATGGGATGGGAGTGGATTGGGCTTGATTATTAATGGGATGGGAGATCTCCTGAGAATACTGAGTGCTGTGGGCTTGGGAGAAGGACCCAGCAGCCCACTCCCAGAACAATCAGCCACTTAGAACTCTATGAATAGCAGAGAAGTACTGACAAAAGTGCCTGGCATGGCACAGTGTTGGGAAGCGTTTCATTCTGTTGTATACATAGGGTTCCTATGAGTCAGACCCGACTGGACAGCACCTAACAACAACAACAAAAAGAAAAATATCATGTGTAACCTGAGCAGTATTGTGAGGTTCAATGCAAACACAAAATACATTGGCATTAAAAAATAAGTATCTCTAAAATGAGAATATCATAAAAAATCTTACGAATATCAAATGAAACTTCTCAAACATTCTATTTAACTCTTTAGTTAAGGAAAGAGTGACCATAGTAAGAGGCTACAATGAGTTCAAGGTAAAATTCAAAACACCAGACACATGTACAAGTCCCTCAGGGATGCTGAAATGCATTTAAAAATAGGTACAACAGTGGTTTTCCCATGGAGTGGCAGGTGCTGTCTAGCAATCTGGAGTCTTTTCCTAGGGAAGAATTAATTTGTATTTTTATAATCTGATATCATTTAAATAGTTATCAGTTATCTACAACTCAAGGAGTAGTAACTACTTCACAAAGAACAAACACAGAGAACCCAAAAGATGGTCTTGAGTTAGACAGGGAGTTCAATTTTTTTTTAAGTATATTTTTAAGTTGCTTTAGCTCCTTTTTCAAAATCTTTTGCCTGCTTTCCTGACAGTGAGGAATCAGCATGTGCCTGTATTTGATGAGCACTGCCCTTGATATGTCAGCGGAGACAGCTGCCCATGCCCACCTTAACGTTGGCTTCAGCACTTTCAAGTTGGGTTGATGATATCCATGGTAAATGACTTTATTTGTGTCCTCTAATTAGGCAGGGGCTGGGGTTGAGCTCAGTTGGTAGAGCACTGCTGTGTACTCTCTGAAGACCCAGCTTCGATATCCAGCACCATAAAAATGGGAGAAGGACATGGTAATCCACTCCTGAAGCATTCCTGAAACAAACAGTTATTGAAAACCCTAAGGGGGTGGCTATGAGTTGGACCCCGACTCAACAGCACCTAACAACAACAATTAAGCAGAGTCCATGTGTATTAACACACAGACACACACACGTGAAGTGAGATCCACTGAGTCCACATTATTTTCTACTGTGCCATATTATAGTGATATTTCAGTTAAATGGGGTTGGTACCTAATCAATAGAAAAAATAGCCAACTTTAGGTAACAACATCCTTTATGTCAATATCTTTAATAGTATCTATAACCTAAATGGAAATGAGTTTCTTTTCTTCATTTCTATTTCCTTTCTTTTCCTTTTCTTTGGTTTACTCTTCTCCTTTGCATTCTCTGAAGCAAAAAGAAGAAAGAGTGAAAGAATTTGGCAATGTGTTAGTTAATTTCATCAATATAGACAGAGTTAAATGAGCAGGCTGAATTATCCAGATTGACTCCTTCAATTGATGAAATTAAATCAGGTAAATTGCCAGCTCTCTACTTCACAAACACAGCCTTAGGTGCAACTGAAGTTCTGATTGATTGGAAAGTAATCATAGGGAAAACAAGTAAGGGAGAAGTAACCACAGTTCCAAACACAAAACAAAACCACACACAGATAGGCTTTCCAGTCCGAGTGTCCTTTCACATTACTACTTTGAATTATATTCAGTCTTTTCTTTTAAAAATAGTTTGCATTACAGAGAAGGAATTAGGGTGAAATATGCTGAAAAATTAGAAATATGAGGCAAGCGAAAATGAATTTTAGAAAGTAAAAAACCCAGAGTACAGTTAATCCATTCAATTTGTCTATGAAGTCATGGCCCTTCCTAACAAGGAGCTTCCAGTTAAACTATAAACTCTAAGCAGTGGATGCAACTGGAATAAGCAGTAAACCAAATCCCTGAGTCCCTGTGTAACAATCAAGCCAACAGATAGAAAACCAAAGAGGCCTGCTGTAAATGCTAATAAAAGTGATTTCAAATCTACTGTAGACATAATGACTATCATCTTTAAAAACATCTTCTTGTGATTATTTCTTAAAACACCCTTCCAGATAAAGCAATGACTTCATTCTAAAGTCCAACTTATTACAAAATGTTTTTGGAAAAAGGAGAGAGGAAGGACGCTAAATAATGTCCAGATAAGTAGGTCTCCAATGACTTGACTTCATTTAGGCGTCATATGGGAATACCTAGGAAAAGAATAGATGTTATATCTTCAAAAAATATTCTTCTTAAGTATTTTGCTTAGCCAAACTTTGAAGTGTGATTGGACCATAGTAAATGGTGAACTTACTTCTTAACCAATGACTGGGATGCTGATCTGCTGATATCACCAGTGAACTATACAACTGTGAGTTAGTAACAAACAGTGTTAGCCATTTTTTCCTCAGATAATTTTATTGTTTCCAATTTTCTCGGATAGATATTAGGTTTGGGCAACTGACCAGCCAAGTTTTTGTTTTTCTTTTCTGTTTTGAAAATGACCTCAAACATGATGTTAAAAAATAAATGAAGCCTGGGAGATGACAAGAAAGCAATCTATAAAAATGAATCGAAGTTCTCTTTGCATATGTATTTACAAATTTGAATTTGTTATTGGATACTGATCATCCGACTGACCTTCAGAAAATATACGTAAGTTGATACCATCAATGAATGGATTTTTTCATCTTCTTACCAATAATGGCTATTGATAGTGTTTTTGAATCATTATGAAGCTATAGGGTACACCCTATATCACTATTTATATTTGCTTTTTTCTGCTAATCTGGGATGCCTATCATCCTATGTTTTGATTACTTGTACATCTTCTGTGTTTTGTCTCCCTGTATCTTTGCTCTTCTTTTTAAAAAAATTGGAAATTTTTAATGTACAGCTTAATGTTTCATTCTGACATGTATTTCATTGTGACATTTCCATATATGCATTTCATTGTACATTGCTCATATATCTTCCCCTTACCCTCTTGTGCCCCTTCTCCCCCATCTTCCACCCCATCCCCCTTCTTAAAAATCAAGTCCTAACTCTTTAGTATCCTTCTTCGAGTGGCTAACCACACCTAAGCCATGACAGCCCAGATCCTGTGTGCTGTGTGTGCACCTGGAAGACCTCTTCCTGTTCTTTTTCACTCGTACTCTTTTATAACCACTGCAGATACAGCACAGCTAATTTTCATTCAGAGTTTGGCATCATCAACTGATTAATTCCATATCTTCTTTAATAAACTCCTGACCCTTTCTTCCTCCTATCACCAAACTTGTCAAAACACCCATGCTTCACATCTCCACCTATGTCCCTGCCCTGGCCTTGGTGTGTGACTTGTGCAAGATGTCTTCAGTGATCTTTCAAACACAATGGACCTGTCCTGATCTTTGCATTTAACCTTTATGCTCCCTCTGATTCCATCGTCTCAAGCTCCCTGGCCCCCCATTACTCTTGGTTCACCCTCTAAAGGTCCTCATTCCCGGGGATCCATCTTCAAGTGCCACCTCGTCAGGCAGAGGTGTGGATGAGGCATGTGACGTGCTGCCACACCTCTGCAGGCCTCGGGGGAGCTGGGCACAGGTGCCATTGGAGAAGGGGCAGGCAGGATGGAGGCCAGCACTGAAGGACTGGCAGTAGCCCTAGGACTGAGAGTATCTGAGGTCGAGAAGCCCTGGGACCCCCTCCCACAGGGCTCTGGCCTTTGATGGAGGATGACACTCAACCTTGGCCAGCGAGCCAACTGCACTCCTCAGGGTCCCAGCTGTCTCTCAATATCCCCTCAGCACGGTCCTCTCCATCAACCAGAGGACAAGAGAGCCCACCAAATAGACCCTCTCCAGTCAGTGCCCTGGGGCCCAAGTATAGGAAAGGACACAGGGAGCACAGAAGCCATGCAGCGAGAGACAGGTACTCCCTGGGTGTCCTCACCCATTCCTGTGCTTTCTACCACAGCCTGGATGATGATGAGTCCCTTTCACATAAACTGTGGGCCAGCGGTCCCTATGATGGACCTCTCCTAATAATCACCTGGAGAGTTTGTTTTTCTTAACCAAAAGAAAAACAAAATCATCTAAGCACACACCCATGAACTGTAATTTCCTCAGTCAGAAGCTGAGCCTGAATATCAGTAATGTTGAAAATTTTGCTAATGTGCATCAGCGTTGAGAACTACTTCTAGAGTTAACATCCACTTCCTGTGCCAGACTCGCCTGTGCAATTGCTTACCCAAAGTCTCCACCAAGATCTCCTATACACATTGCAAACCACAATGCACCAATAAATGTATAAATGTGTTCTAATTCCTCAAATGCATTGCCCCTGCTCCCATATATGTGTGTGTATGTGTATGTATGTATGTATATGTATGTATATATATGTATGTATATGTGTGTGTATGTATGTGTATGTGTGTGTGCACATATATATGTATATATATATATATATATATATATATATATATATATATACCGAAGTTGATGAAACTACTATCCAGCCAGGTTCTCACGATAAAACTCTGAGGTTACCAATGCCCTAGCAGTAGGTTCCAGTATTTTGAACCAACTAAATCCTCACTTCCTTCACTGTGTTTCCTCTTCTTTGGATAAATAATCTCCTACTCTGTCCTTAAGCTGCCTCTGGCATTCCAGAGCTTTCACTACTACTTTTAAGGTATCTTTACATTTTTGACTCAATATATTTTATACATTAGCAATATTTTAAATTCTACCTAAATACATCATTTACTCCCAAATGAGTTATAAAAGAGATGTCAGCACACTAAAGATCATAGACACTAATGTCCGTTTGTGTTGGCTCATTTTGAAATAAGTAAATTTTATAAAATTAAATATGAACTACTGATTTAATACTACTTTACCTGTTTTGTATTGTGCCTTGATGTGATTATGTGACTTTTGCACTAGGCAAAAAGATCTCTGTTGCTAAATTGTTGTACAAGTCTCTGATCTTGATTGTGAGACCAGCAGAGAGGAGAGAGCTTCTGCTGTGGGATGAAAGGGCCGGTGAAAGGGCCCTGGGTTCTCTGCAGCCTTTGAGCTTGTGCCCTTGTCAATCGTCCACCAGGGTGGTTAAGTGTTCCCTCATCTTCTGCTTTCATGCTGGCTGTGATAAATAAAATAAAAACATTATCACTATTATATGTATATATATATAAAAGAGTCAAATCTGAGATGTGCTAGTCAGAGAGGCACCAAAGGCATAGGTCAGAGAGAGGAACACAGCACTCTCCCACAAAATGTTAGCCTCTTGCCCAGGTTTCCCCCAGTAGTCCAATACAGTACCAGAACCCTTAGACATATCCAACAGTGTCAGAAACTAATGCTCAAATACATAAATACTTATTTCTAAATATAGATTTTTAGCATAATATATAATTAAATATATAAATTATATAAATCATAAAGCAATTAATAAGATACTTAGATATGTTGTTGTTGTTGTTGTTAGGTGCTGTCGAGTTGGTCCTACTCATAGCGACCCTCATAGGGTTTTCAAAGGCTGACTGTGTCGGGATTGCCTTGGGAGTGGATTGCTAGGCCCTTCTCCCATTTTTGCAGTGCTGGGAATTGAACTCAGGACCTCAGAGACTGCAGTGCAGCGCTCTACCAACTGAGCCAAATCCCAGCCCTAGATATGAATTAGGGATGTGAAATTGTCGTAATTGAAAAGATACAAAAATCTTAATTGCATTCAATTCATCTATAAGTTACTGAAATAGAAATGTTACAGAAACAGAAAGTGGGATAAGTACGATGATTTCTGCCAGGTCTGGGAAGAGGAAAAGCAGGTGTAGGTCAAGGTGTATAGAGTGTCCATTTTGCAAGATAAAAAAGTTCCTGAGATATGTTGCCCAACAATAGAAATGTGGAAATGTACCTCAGTTACCAGGACTGAACTATGAGCTTAAATTTGGTTAGGATGATAAATTTTATGTTATGTAATTTTTACCAAGACAAAAATGAACCTTAAATAAAAAGACATCTTAGCATATATTTGTTCCTAATCTCCCTTAAAATAGTCAAGATTCTCATTTAGCACTCCAAAACTTTATGTTTATCCTAATTGCTCTTTTACATATTTTTCAACTACGTATTTTTAACTCAACTGTTTCCTCTTATAGGGTTTCACATATTTTTTTCATGACAGGAACTTTCTCTTGTTGATTTTGGTAATGCTAGTCTTGAATAAAGCACCTGCTACAAAATTGGTCTCAAAATATGACTAGGTTGAATGAATGAATGAATGAATGAGAGTTAAGTAATCAACCAATATAACTTAAAGACATTTACATAGTTCCTAAAATAATTATGTAAGGTAATACACACCTTAGTTAGCTCATTGGTATGCTTAATTAGTTTAATTCAATTAGCCTGTCCTCAATGTGCACGTGTGTGTATCAAAACATCATATTGTACAAGATAAATATATTTAGCTTTAATTGATAATCATAAAAAATAAAGCTCAAAAACAGAAAGAATGAAAAAGAGGAAAGAAAGCACAGAAGGAAGAAATGAGAGAGAGAGAGAGAGAGAGAGAGAGAGAGAGAGAGAGAGCACTCTGACCCACTGGTTAATTTGACATTGTTTCATTGCAATTTCAAGCTGTGCAAAGGTGTTATTAATGAAAATCACTATCCACAAACCCCAGGAGGGCATAAAAAGGCACTCAGGTAATTAGGAGATGTCCCCATAATGTATGGTTGTTTTTGAAAGCAAATGTTTCTACAATCAAATGCTGAACACAAGCTCTAGGTGCCACTGCAGCCTCCTTTACATGTATTCTACTTGCTGAGTTCACCTTCCTGCCAATCTGAAGAGGCTGACATTATTTCCCCCACTTTTCAAATGAGGAAACAAGTAACATGTCACATAATCATGAAGTGGATGACTGAATTATCTTAATGATACCTACATAAAAAAGTATAGAGATTGTACAATCTGCTCAATGAACTTTTCAAAGCAAATCAGTCCATGTAACTAGAATCAAATGAGGAATTAAAACACTCTGTCTAGAAATTTCTCTCCTGTCCTAAACCAGTTACATGACCCATAAAGATAACCAGTTTCAACTTCCTTTACCATAGAATGATTATGCTTGTGTTTGAATTTTAAATAAAAATTCTTCTACAGAATGCCCTTTTGTATAGTCTGGCTTCAAACATTCAAGAAGTTTTAAGCTTCATCTATATTGCTGGTATAGCAATAGTTCATTCATCGTAATTTACATATAGAATTTTCTGCCATAGATATGTCACAATTCATCCTTTCTCCTGTTGATTGACAATAGGGCCATTTCCTATTTGGAGCTATTCCAAATTATACTGCTAAGAACATTTTATGTATATTTTGTGGTACACATGTTTATAAATTTCTGCTCTGTAAGTATGTTGGAGCAAAATTATTCAATCATCAGTTTTAAATTTTATTTCATATATTTTACTCAGTTCCAGGGCTTTAGACAAGTATGTGACCTATACTTAGGATTCATTGTGACCTCATGGTTGGCAAAATGTGTTACCCATTTAGTCATTTATACATAAATTCAACCACTTATACAGTAGGCTTGTGTGTTTGTGTATGTATGTATGGTATGGACATGTATGCATGTGTGGGCATTTGTGTATGCATTTGTATAGCGGACAAGGAGGAGGTAGAGTTGATTATTTACTAGGTGCTATGCAAGTCATTATAGGCTGTTAAAACCATCTGAACCTGTCTCTTACCTTCATGAAGCTTGCAGTCCAGTAATGTAATTCACTATAGTTAGACAAGTATCAAAAATCAAAAACAGATTCAGCATTTCTAAGTTTTATGTCATTCAGAAAGCCAAACTAGCTTCAACAAGTTGAAATGCCAAAAATTAAATCACACTGTATTTGACATAAGCTGAATTATTTTTCTCTGTCATTATCACCAAAACTCATCTGCATGTGGAGAAAAGCTACCTGGGGTAAGCACTTCTCAAGACTAAGAATAGGGGTGCAGCAGATTGCAAATGATTTGAAGTTTTGTTTTGCTTTGTTTTCCTTTCGTTGGTTGGTTTTTGGTGCTGGAGATTGAACCTATGCCTCACACATGCTAGGCAAGCACTCTTCCACTGAGCTAGTTCCCCAGCCCTACTTCAGCAGCTGCCCACGGTTGTATAACATGTGTTGTAGACAGATAATAGATGTTGGTCAGACAAACGGCAGTGAGGAGATTTAATCATGGGTTTTGCTGTCACCACCATGGCATGCCATGTTTTCTCACTCATGGACACTGTCTTGGACTCAGCTTCCCCTTGCAAAGGAATCACTGAGACAAGGCAACACTGAGGGCTAATCTAGACTGTGCACTTTCTATGTCTGTCCATGGTTCATGGTTCTTGAAAATCTTTATTAGTCTGGAAGAATATACTTTTAGAGAAATTATTTACAATACCCCAATAGAGTCCTTTAAGAGAACATCTGATTGATTCACTTTAGAATACATTGCAAGACATTATTAAAATGTTATGCATTTCTAGTAGTTTTCCTTAGTGGGTAAAAAACTACATATTTACATTCTAGTTTTTCTCACTTAAGTGAAGTTTATTGAAGTGAACAATTTCTAAGTTTTCTTACTTATCTACTGTATTATTTTGTCATCTTTCAGTATAAATGCTTCAACTAATGCTTTAGATATCAAATGGAAAACAAAGATCAACCTAAAGTTTTAGTGTCAGGTGATGTGCACACACACACACACACACACATACACGCACGCACACACAAATACTATGCCTAATTCCCTATCTTTGACTATTATAAAATATGATTCTTCCTACATATTTCTTCTGGATGCCATCTTCACTCAATAAAAACCACATTTCTGAAGCATTTAGTGTGAGTTGCTATTTATGCCAGTCAATAATTCACATCATCTGCAAAAAACATGTTTATATCCTTTCTACACCCGTCGGAGATGAAAGGAAGGAATTTGTGTGCTAAAATGGCTTCATGTGCCCGAATCATGCAAATTTCCTAAACCGTTTCCTAAGATTTGCAGATGTGTAAATTGCTTCTTCTTCTTCTTTTTTTTCCCTGAGAGTAGGTATACAACGGTATGAATCTCAAATCAGCTTTTATCCCACCCTGTAGTTCTGAAATATCATTCTCTAAATGATGAGAACTGATTTATTATCTAGGCATTGTGAAATTCTGAATGGAGTCTAATCTCGTATTTTAATCTTTTATGAAGTGACTGGGTAAGAAAAATTACAAATGCAAAAGATATATGTGCATGTATGTGTGTCCATGCACTAATATAATGTATGCATGTATGATACAGTAACAGGAATCAGATCTCATGTAGTCTTCAAGTGACTTAGGCAAACTTCAGGATTTGAGTGCTAAACAAAGAGTCTTTAATAAACTCTAGGTAACATGGGAAGTTTACACCAAGTGCTGGAACATAGAAGATCCTCAAAAGGGTGATATTTTTTCTTCTAAAAAATATCCTGGGATCATTGTATTCCTGAGCTTATAGTTAAAGAATAAAGAAGGGATATTACAAGTTGGAGTTTTTGTAGCTATGTTATTGTATCTCCTTCTGTGTGTGTGTGTGTGTGTGTGTGTGTGTGTGTGTACTTCTGGGAGAGAGAGTTGGCAGTACACTCCCGAAAACAATCCTGAAACAATCATTCATTGAAAACCCAATAAGGGTAACCATGAGTAGGACTCTGACTCAGTGGCACCTAACAACACAATACCAACATAACTACTTCACTCATTTGAGGGAAAATCACTTTTTTAAGATACCAGAGAAACATCTAGGGAAGAAAGAGTATTATAAATGACACATGTCTTGGAAACAAACTGTTATTTTCTTCCCAATAAATCTGTGATGGCCTTTTAAAATCCTATTTAAGATTCCTTAAAATATATACTTGTCCTTAAAATAGTCTCATATATGTCTTAATAGAGTGCTTTAGTGTTTAAAAGTCATTCCAGTGGAAAGTAATGCTAACACTGTGTTTCAATAAACACATGATGGATACTAAAACAAGATTTCTGTGGAACCCAGGACAGATGGCCATCATTTGCTTTGGGTAAGTTTTTTCTCTGCCCTGAAGCCTACCTATTTACTTCTGCAGGAATTCCCCAGTGTCTTCAGACATGTCGCTGGTCTGGGGATCAGCAAGCTGGGGCAATGAGTAAACTAGGAACTGAGCTAAGGCGCTCCATACTTCTGTCCACATGGCTCCCACTTCCTGTGCGACATCTTATGGCTAGAAAGTCTTTGAGTCCCCAGATTGACAGGGGTTGGGAAGGATGGTGGAGAGAGGGGGGCAAGAAAATGGAACCAGCAAGTAGAAAGGTGGGGACCAACCCTGAGACCTGCCTCCCTTTGTGGCTTTCTGGGGATGGTTCTGGAGCAGCTCTAGGTTGTTATAAAATGCTGAACTGGAATCACTTTGCTCTACCTTGGTTGCATTTATTAAAAGATCACAAACAAACGTGGAGAATTACCTGAATAATTTTGAAAGCATTCATTTTATTCTAATTTTTGTTCAATATCAATCAAACGCCTTTCATCCTACCTCATAGTAAGATCTCAAGCCTATTTCGACCAGGGGCACCCATGATGCTTTCATGGATTATTTGACAAAACTATCGATATTATTCTGGTGACACACTTTTTAGTCTAAGAATATTGTGAACACTATCTACTGCAGAACTAAAAAAAAGAAAGGAAGAAAACAAGCTTTAGTATGGACTGGCCCTTCAAATGCCGGCAATCTGACAAACATTCCATGCCACGCTATTTTTATGCTAAACATTGCTGTTGAATTTTTGGTCTTCTAAAACTAAACCTTCTTTCCAAAAATGTCAATTACATCATTCACTTTTTTTTTTAATCTGTCTTTCTCTCTAGCATGTCCTCAAAGACTTCTAGCCTAAAATGGAAATGTCGAGAAATCTCTTCCAAAATTCCTCCTGAAAAGAGCAAGTTCCACCTGCCGTTTTCCCTTCAGCTCTCTTAATTCAGTGTATCCTGAGTTGTTCCTAGAAGTCTTCTGGGCACCTGGACCCTCTGCTTTCATCTCCCTTGGCCTCTGCAGCAGTTCTTGTGGCTGAATAAAAATGGACTTCTATAAATCCCATCTTCTCTGGCTTCTGGAGATCTTGAATTCCCCAGTGCATTTTGCTCCTTTTCCCTTTCCCTTATTGCCTGTATGTGGTGTATCTATTCCCCAATGTGAGAACCCCACATTTCTCCCTACATTTGACAGTTCACCCAGTCATTACATCTGTGATGCTATTTTCCTATCTTATTTGGTTGACTGTGGGAGAAGGACATGGCAACCCACCCCCAAAAGGATCCCCAAAACAATCAGCCATTGAAAACCCTAGGAGGGTCGCTGTGAGTCAGAGGACCCAACTCCATAGCACTTACAATGCATGGCAAACTTGGTTAACTGCCCAAATAGTAATCCCTTTGGAGAACCAATTGTCACTGTGAACTCAATATATTCGAAGCAGAATGTATTGCCTTTCTCCACATCGGATTTCCCTTATAAACCATCCACTTTTGTCTGTGATATGGTGTCACTGCTTTTGTGATAAACTTTGGCATCATCTTTAGCCTCTTCCCCCCCATAATCTCATCTCAAACTCTTCATGCTTTTTCATTAAGAAATGATTTGAACCTGGCACATTGGCTAATGCTTCTGATCCCAGAAACTCAGGAGGCTGAGCCAGGAGGATCACAACTATGAGGCCAGGGGCAGCCTGCATAAATTAGCAAGAGCCATCTCAGAATGAAAAATAAACAATAGGATAGGATTAGATCTGCATTTTTCTCAATTTCCCTCTGATCTCTCTGTGTGAATTCTCTTTACTGCAAAGGACCCACTTCTCTCCTGCTCTGGGCCTCCTGAGAGCTGACCCAGCCTCACTCTGTTCTCACAATTCTAATCACCTAGCATTACCTAACCTCAAATCCAGAAGGTCTCATGCTCTCACATTTTCACCTGTTCCTTCCTGTGTGGGCCCATTCCATAGCTAGTATCCCTTATTAAAAGTTTCCTTAAAACTAATTAGTAGTTAAAGTTAGCTAATGAACTGATATAAGATTCATTAGTAATTTCATTTAGTATATAATATCAGAACATACCACTGTTCAATAAATGTGATAGGATACTGACAATAACCTCAGCTGGATGACATTCTAGAAGATTAGATCTTCCACATGTCTGTTGGCTTGTGCTGGTGGGTTGCTTATGTGTTGCTGTGATGCTGAAAGCTATGCCACTGGCATTTCAGAAACCATTAGGGCCATCCATGGTGACAAGTTTCAGCTGAGCTTACAGACTAAGACAGACTAGAGAGAAGAAGATGGCAGCCCACACCCTAAACAACTAGCCACTAAGAACCATGAATAGCAGAGAAGCACTGTCAAATATAGTGCTGGAGAATGAGCCCCGCCAGGCTGGAAGGCAGTCAAGAAATGACTGGGGAAGAGTTGCCTCCTCAAAGTAGAGTTGACCTTAATGCTAGGAATGGAATAAAGCCCCTGGGACCTCTTTTTGCTGATATGACAAAACTCAAAATGAGAAAAAACATAGTGACTGCAACCTTGGGCTTAAACATTAGATGATCATGTACATGGCATAGCGTTGGGTAGTGTTCCGTTCTGTTCTACATCTGGTTACTAATGAGTCAGATCCAACTCAATGGCACCTAATAACAACAGAAGATTAGGTATGATAAGCATACCTAATAACACATCCTTGGGTCCAAAATAGCAAGATATTTACATTTCAGGTACACTGCCAGAAATTTATGTCATCCAAAGACAGCAAAGCAAATGTACTACAAAGGGGACTGTCCCTCCAAAACTTCCACCCTGGGCTTTCTAGTTCCTAACACCTCTCAGCCACACTCAGGTAGCAGCTAGATGGAACATCAACTAATAAACCAGTTCTCCCAAGGGATATGGTGTGGTATTTCTTGCTCGAGACCAGTTGGTTAAATAAAACATAAGCATAGGTGTGACAAAAAAGATGACCAATGGGCCAAAGCATCTACCTTGGCAACAGAATATAGGTTAAACTTGGCAAATATAAGTTGGTATGAATTGCCAACCAAGTGGAATAGTTCTGCCTAGATTTGTCTTGGCTTTGCTTTTCCACGTTCTACCAAAGAGCATTGCATTTCTATGCAGGGGAATTTACCTCCTTGCATTATCATGACGTTTATTTATGGGGATCTTCTCTACCAAAAGGGACCTTAATTTCTTCACTCATGTTTTTCTAATTAATTTTTTGTTACTGAAAGAGGAAGGATGAATATTTGTAACTGAACTTTCTCTGTGGAAACTTCAGGACAACTAGTTGTTTCATTCTCTTAAAAAATCTGACAGTCATCTGAAGTTCCAACTCTCACAAGAATGTTGACATAATAACATTTGATGCTGTGATTTTGATCACTGATAATTATTAGATGTTCTCTGAAATTTCTCCAGCTCATGCCTCTAATTTGAGATTGAGATCATATATTCTCCTCTCTAATCACTTCCCTTGGGTCTGGGGTTTAGCTCAACTGGTAGAATGATGCTCTGCACTCTCTGAGGACCCAGGTTTAACCCCCACCACCACAAAAAATGGGATAAGGACATGGCAAATCACTCCAAAACTCTGCCAAAACAATCAGCTATCAAAAATCCTGTGAGTCCTTATAAGGATCACTATGAACTGGACTAGACTTGATGGTACCTAACAACAATGACAATCAATTCTCATCTTGAATATCGCAGATATCCACAGTGTGATTATTGGCTCCTCACTTCAGAACACCATCTCTAGTCTGTGTGATCTGAGTTGAGTCAAAGACACCTCTATCTACAAAATGACTCAGGTCAGAAACCCAATGTCCTTTTTCATTCATCTCTTTTCCTTGTTTCTCAAATTCAAATAATCACAATGCCCTACTTTTACTTGCCCCTGAGGACCCTTGTTACCCATACACTTACCCTTTCTTAGTGGCCTTGATCTAATCTCAGCTAAAACTTTTTTTTTTTGACACAGTGGTGATTTGACTCTTTTTGCCTTCTTTCTTTCTCAATTCCAATTATTTGCCACACTAAATTCAAACTAATCTTTGCAGCAGTTATGGAACAACTGTAACAGTCCTGCTTAAATCATTTTGTTAATTGTCTTAGAATGAGGATTGACCCTTTAAAAAATACCTGTTCCCCCTGACATTCCCCTTACCTCTGAAACTGTACTTCTCTGTCCCAGCGCCTCCTCACATCTGGATTTTTCATTCCTACATCACTCAATTTGTTTCAGTACCTCCAATGCAGCATGTTTAATTTTACTTCCGGATTTTCTCAAATGTGGTTTCTTCCAAATGAAATTCACTCCAATATTGCATCCTGCTTCCAGCCTAGTCAGTTTTCAGGTCTTACTTCAACCTAACTTCTTGTGGAAAGTCCTTCTTGAACTCTAAAGTGTAGGGTCAGTACCCACCCCACATACTCTCTTGGCATCTGGTGCTTGCTCCTTCAGAATTCTTTCCATGCCCATTTTCTTCAAATCAGTGTCTAGTGATTTCAATGTGGTAACTAAGTGAAAATTGCTCTTCAGATCCAAGAAGGAAATAATATTCTTATAGTATGTTTATCTTTATACAACCCTTTGGTTTCCTTGAATTTTCTATTGCCTTTCATTTTCTTCCTTCCTTCCTTTCTCCTTTCCTCCTTCTTTTTATCTCTCCCTCTCTTTCTTTCTCTACCTCCTATTTTGCTTCCTTGCTTTATACTATTGCCTGTTATCATATTTACTAGTCATATCTCTATTCAATCAGGTACCTGGAAATTTTTCTATACTTAACTGTTTTCATAGCCCATATACTTAAAATTATTTATTTTCTATTATCTTCAAAATGGTTTCCTATGCTGCTATTATTTTGGGACTTTACTATTTTTTCTAAATTGTTTGTATTTTTTCTAGATTCCCTTTCATATCTTTTTCTAGTTTATGTTTCACTTTGACGATAGTGTATCCTGAAGTAATTATTTAAGAAAAATAGTTCTGATAGTTGGTTAACTATCAGAATTTTTGTAGTATAAAAATACAATAATTTGGTTCTCACCGTTGACTGATACTGTGATGGTAGATTAAAAATTAGTTTTTCTCCATAATTTTGAAAAGACTCCTCCATTATCTTCCAGAAGTCAACATTTCACATTAAATTTAAAAAAAAAAAAAATATATATATATATATATATATATTGAAATATTAGACTTAAAAGTCAGTTTCTAAGATAGTCTGAAGTACTAATGTAGAGCTTTGCTTTAACTTTTCCTAATGTTACTATCTTACATAATGATTGTTCTATCTGTAAATTAATTAACATAGTCTGCAACTAAAGCAGAGGCTTTACTTGGATTTCATTAGCTATTTCCCTGATCTTATTAGCTATTTAACTGATGCCTCTTTTTATTATTACTTTCCTGTCCCATATATCCTATTGCATTTAACCTCCATGTCTTTTTGTTATTGCTGTTGCTGTTGTTGTTAGGTGCTGTCACCAACCCTATGTACAATAGAAGGAAACACTACCAGACACTATGCCATGCCTGGTACTATTGTCAGTGCTTCCCTGCTATTCATAGGGATTTTAATGGCTGTTTGTTTCAAGAGTAGGCTGCTAGGTCCTTCTCCCAAGCCTACTGTTGTTGTTGTTAGGTGCCATCAAGTCAGTATCCGACTCATAGCGACCCTCTGTTCAACAGGGGAAACACTATTGTCAGTGCTTCTCTGCTGTTCATAGGGTTTTCAATAGCAGATTGATTTTTGGGAGGGGGTTGCCAGGTCCTTCTCCCAAGCCTACAGCTTCTGGTGTTCCCAGGTGGTCTCCCATCCAGGTACTAACCAGGCCCAACCCTGCTTAGCTTCCGAGATCTGACGGGATCGGATGCCACAGGGCTACCACTGCAGGCCCCCCAAGCCCATAGCATCTAGTATTCCAAGGCAGTTTCCCATCCAAAGACCTTGCTTAGTTTCCAAGATCTGTTGAGACAAGGGACCAGAGTGTTATGGCTGCAGATTCTTTAATTCTCCTGTCTCTTTAATTCCATCCAATCCATGAGAGTTCCTCAGTGTAACAATGCTTTTAATGATTTTGACAATATTTAAGATCACTAGTCAGGTATTTTGCAAATTATACATCAATTTTGCCTTGGAACATGTTTTCACATGATTAAACTTGGACTACAGATTTGTGGGAAGTATGCCATAGGAGTGGAGTTCTGTTCTTCTAAGAAGAAATATGACAGAATATTGATTGCAAATTTTTACAAGCAACTAGATTTTTCTTTGTGCATATTTTCTGTGATCCCAAGTGACATTTCCAAGGATATGGCTTTTCATTCATTGTATTAAGTGCTCATTGAAATGCTTTTGATGTGCTTGTTGTATATTGCCTCTCTGGAAAATTCTCATTTATTTCTTCTTTGATATTTCCTCCCTTCCTTTATCTTTGTCCCTGTGTCATCTTATTTATACCAGCATATATTGGCTGTTTGTTTATATGGTGTCTTGAGTTGCTTACTCTTTGGAGTAAATTAATTGTGAAGATAACTTAAAAGAGACTGGTTCTTATTGGTCTTTTCCCTAAGTTTAAAAGGTAAAACTTGGAGAATTTTCTTTCTGATCTCCACACACGCAAATCTGAAATACAAGGAGGCATAATTTCAGCTGCTGCTTCTTTTAATAATATAAAAATCCCTCATTTGTCTCGTTTTTGGCCTATGAATACTTCAAAGCAATGACTCATGGTGTAGAGCCTTCTTCATCCCTTCTGGCCTGCAGCTGGCAGGGTGGGCACGCTGGTTGCATGCCTTGGCTCTCTCTCTCCAGAGTCCTAAAGGGATGGGAGCCAATAGTTTGGTCATCCTGACACCAGACATTATAAGCAAAGTGTGGCTGTGTTTTCTCTGGCTAAGGAGGAAGATGGCCCACGGGGAACAGCCACAGGAAGGGCTTCAGTTACCAGCTGCTCAGCACTGGGTCATTTCAGTTCCCGAAAGACTCCCAGCCACCAGCATGAGGTCATGTTTCCTTTGTCTTCAACAACACTTGTCACAACCAACTTTTAGTCCATGAGATAAAAGCTAATTTTGCGATTTTCTTTCCTCATTAAAGGAGGTCATAGGCAGAAAACATAAATTGGAGCTGTCTTCCAGGGTTTGATGTTGTGGTTTGCTGTGGCTTTCCCATTTAATGTGGAGTTGTTTCAAAAAAGACCTTCAAATGGAAGGCTAGAGTCCTTCTTAAAACTCAGCCCAACAAATACATACAACATAAGCAAACTAAGGGGTTCTGTCTTTTAGCACAAATCTTAGTTCTCACTACTAGAGCTGACAGCGGACAGACTCTGACAATTTCAGGTAATCCAGACTCTGCTCTTCCTGGTCACCCACTTGATCTACATGGTGCTTTCCTCCCACCAGCTGTGGTCTCATTTTAATTATTTCAGTATTTTCACTTGCACCATGCTGAGAGAAAGCTATTAAGCAGTTTTGTGCTTCTAGAAAACCTGTCTAAAGAAAAAATCACAAATGAGAGAAAACTCAAATAGTTTTGGATTATTCATGGATTATAGTAACTATCAAATATTAATGACTACACATGAAGTTGTTCCATATTTAATTCGTGCAGTAAATTCCCTTTTGGATAAATACCTGGAAAGAGGAAGACCTTATTAGTTAAAAGGATGCTTGACATAATTTCAGGAGCTATCACAATCTCTTAACAGTGGAAACACTTGCTAAGGTGTGGCATTTCCTTAAAGTAGAATTTATTCTGTGGCATGAAGATGAAAAACCTCAAACTGGGTATGAAGGAGCAGGTACTGACATGTTCTGAGGTGGCATCCCTCCCCTGTCATACCTCAGAAGCTAAATGTGTTATTTAGTCTCAAACTCGTTCTTCTGTTCCCCCTCCTTCTTGCTCGGGGGTCTCTTAATGGTATTACTATTCATCCCACTTCCTCCTTTTCCATTGGCTGTCCAAGGCTATCCGGTGGTTTGAAGATCCCTTTAAAACCAAAACATGCATAAGGAACACTCCAGCTATGTTTGGTTATTTGGTCTGTGGTGGATATTTAGAATGGAAGTTCTCTAGAAGTAAAGCTTGGACGTTTTACTGATTTAAAGAACATAGGAAATTCCCATAAAGTGTGAATGTTCAGTGCTGTGTGGGACAGGAAAAAAATGACTTTGGAAGAAGATAGATTTGCAATTAAGTTTACTTTCCTTATAGATATCGGAAGCTGGGATTTAACTTAGTTGGTAGAGCACTTGTCTGCAATCTCTGAGGTCCCCAGTTCGATTCCCAGCACTGCAAAAATGGGAGAAGGACACAGGAATCCACTTTGAGGTAATCCTGAAACAATTAGCCATTGAAAACCCTATAAGGGTCGCTATGAGTTGGACATGACTCGACGGCATCTAACAACAACAATAGATATTGGAAGAATATAGGAAAACTTGCTTAATTTCAAATCTGTCTTCTTATGTATAAGTGGGAATATTTATATAAATTCAAACATTTAACATGAGGATCTTTATTAATGAGAAAGAATTGAGAGCCTTATACAGTCTCCCGCATGGAGAAGTGTTCAATTGTTTGTATAAATATATGAATAGAAAGGAATGTAAATCTCCCTTTTTGATGGTGTGAATGAAAACAGAAAACAATTCTGTATTCCAGAGCATCAGGAAGAATTAAGAAATGACTTTACAAAAAATTACCTAATAAATAATGATGAATGTGAAACAAGATCATGTTTGGTGCTCATGGTTGGGATGAGCTGCTATGAGGAGCTAGGCAGAATCCCTTCCCCTCTGCTCTTGTGTGATTCACACTCTGCAGGTATTGAGTTGCTCAACACTCTTGTCTCTTTTTGTCAGTGTAGATAGACTTGGTAAACAGTCCCATTTTCTCTTCATGCCAACCCTTCTTTGCTTCATTCTAATAATGCCCTATAAGTACAAGAAAAATTGCCCTCAGGTAAAATCTTTTCTAATAGATTCTGCAATGAAAACTGTAATTACTTTAAAGCAGTAAAATTGTAATGCTAAGAGGTAAGACTCAGACATGTTCTTTCTGAACACTCCTTTACTTCTTCAGTGATATTTTCTGGAGCTCTGAAAGATTTTTCCTCGTGGAGAACTGACAAGTACTACATAAACATTCTTCCTCTGGAGATAAGGGCCACTTTAATCCTA
This sequence comes from Pedetes capensis, assembly GCA_007922755.1. Taxonomy (NCBI): domain Eukaryota; kingdom Metazoa; phylum Chordata; class Mammalia; order Rodentia; family Pedetidae; genus Pedetes; species Pedetes capensis. The sequence goes on from VMDO01008517.1 coordinate 47,601, forward strand.
TATTTTATTATTGCTAGAATACGTAAGTGGAATGACAGATGATGTCAAGGCTCAAAAGATCAGACCTTACAGGGCTAGATATGGGAAGACATTATTTTCTTTACTTCTCCAACATGTGACCTATGATGATTCCACAGGATAAAATGCAAAGAAGACTCAACCCTAAGAATTAAGGTTAAAAAAATATTACAGTAGAGTGAACAAAACAGCTATGGCCTCCCAGTTGGTTCCTACTGTATGCTTTACTGCTATTGGATTTGTCCATGTAATACATAATAATCCAGATCCTAGGAGCCTGGGAAAGATGTATGGTTATATTGTATGACACCTAAACTTTCATAAAAATGACAGTTAGCTTTTTTGTTTTTAAATTCTACAAGTGCTGTGCTAATTGCTCTACATAGATCATTTTATTTAATCCATTCTACTGCTATTATGTTATGTGTTTTTATTCCTCCCTCTTGACGGTTCTGGTATCTGAGGTTTAAAAAGTCTTAGTAACTCAACCAAGAGCGCATGGCCCATCTCAGACAGTCCAGCACTGGTATACACCTCCTCACTGTGGAGGAGAAGCTGCCTTCTATAGATGGTGCATTATCTTGGACTTGAGAGAGCATATTCCACACATCTGGAAGTAAATCCTTTTCCATTTGCGCATTTGAGAGAAAACGTTTTTCTCTAACAAGCCAGAAGTATTATTGGAAAATACTTAGAGTGATACCTGCTTTATGGTAGCTACTTGAACTACATACTCAAGGTTACTCGTTAATAAGCCATCATTTTCAGAATGGATTTTTCCTACAATCTGTGATGTAGAGGAACACATTGAATTATTTAGTTTGAAAAGAAACCCTCAGCTTTGTACTTGATTACCTAAGACAGTATTTATTTTACTTTAATCCAATAAATACTTGTTAACTGCTTCCTACGGGCCAGGCACGACTAGGAATAGCTCTTTTGGTTTAATAGGGTAACATCTACCATGAAAGGTACTGCTTTGAGAGTACAGACTGGGCAAAGGGAACGTACAGAAGCAATGAGATCCTGGGAGGGAGATTTGCTGACTGTAGGAGGACATGTCTTGAACATGAACAGAAGTGAGCCACAGGGACAAAGGAAGGGAAGTTTGCTAAAACGAGGTACTGACATGTGCTAAGGCAGGGGTTCCTGGAGCATTTGCTAGGCACATGGAATAGCTACTGTGGGTGCTGAGGTGGAGGCCACTGGAAAGAAGACTGGAAAGTCAGGTAGGTTAGAGTACAGATATACCATGCTAAGGAGTTAGGCTGTGCTGTGGAGAGTGACAGGGGCTGCTAAGTAGGGAAGCCACAGCAAGACAGTAATGGCTTCCATGTATCACTCTGGAGAACACCAGGAAGAATCTGAAAGAGATGTAACGTTGTTTTCCTTTGTGTTATTACTCAGTACCCTTGGGCTGTGTGCATTTACCCAGAGAAAGTGTTGTAAAATTAAAGGCCAATGAAATAGTTTCAAGAACACAGGCAAATTGGACCTAGAAGAAAATGATGGAAGGTGCCAATGGAGAGTGAATGCACTTTGGAGCATCTTGTTTCCACCTCAGAAGCAATAAGTAAAGAACTAGGAAAGTGGGGGAGGTTCTGATGGCCTTCAGTTAGAGCCTGCATCCCCACCCCATTGAAGTAGAATGGATGCTCTATCAACTGGTTTCTATAACCACCCAAATGGTTATTCTTGATCTCACATTCTTGATCTATTTGGAGAAGATTCACTTAACATATGCATTCAGTGTTCAACATGACATTTTCAGACTCTGAATCCCTTTGAAGGAATTCTGAAGAAAAGAAAGAAAAAGAAGAAAGAAAGAAAAAAGAAGAAAGAAAAAAGAAAAGAAAAGAAAGAAAGAAAGAAAGAAAGAAAGAAAGAGAAGGAGTACCACTTTTCTCCACCATAGTTTATGTGTACAGAATCTAAAAGCTCCCTGGGTGATGCTATGAGAATTACAACAGCTACAGGTTGCAAAACCTTGAGAAAAGCCTCTGCTGTACTCAGTACTTCTCTCCTTTTCTTCAATTTTATGCCTTGGAAAGATATAGATCTATGATGCCCATTATCCACATTTGTATCTTGCTCTCTCTGATGGGGGAGAAGATTTTACAGTATTTGGGCATTTCCTATCCAGTTCCCAGAACAGTGCTTTGCACATGGCAATACATCTAGAAATATTTGCTAGTAAAGAAATACAACTTAACACCCAAATGAAACTCCTGAGCCAAACTCCAAGAGTAATGGGAATTTCTCCTGAAGTCTACAGTTTTTAGTTGGAAAGTGAGCTGAATACACTGCATCAGGAACTGGAGTCAGAAAGCTAGGACAACAAGGACCCAGATGGAAAGAGGAAGTTGTGGGAGCGTGGCAAGGGGTGCATTTTATGTGATGTTGATTTTTTAAATTTTACTTTTTCCTTTTTAAAGAGTTGGTAGCCACCGCCTTATATACAATTAACTTGTGAACCATCACATTTTTTGTTTGGTATATGCCATAAAACTGGCATTTTTACTTCTTTCTTATTCTCAAGCCATTTTCTATCCTATTACTTTGAAGAGAGAAGGGGAAATAGCTAATGTTTATAGAAAAAGAAAAATATGAAATTACGCTTAAAACCTTGTCTTCCTCTTCCCATCTATGTACCGAGCTTCATTTTCCTATGATCTGTAGGACAACCTTCAATCAGCTCTCAAAGTCGACTGAATCATGGAGCATTCTGCATACTTAGATTTCTGTCAAATGTACACATACACACTGAGAGAGAGAGAGAGAGAGAGAGAGAAAGAGAGAGAGAGAGAATCATTTCCTTCCCTAAATCCTCCAGTATATTGGATCTATGTTTTTCTTATGATTTATCACTCTCTTATTATTAACAATTGCTACTATTATGGAGTATTGCTACATGTCAGATTCTGTTATGTATTTTGCAAATACTGTTTCCCTCAAGTATTTGAAGCCATTTATTTGATTGCATTTTTTGTATGAGAGCATGAACTCATGATTTGTATGATTTTTTTCAAACATTAAATAGTGTCCTCACATATGTACATCCCTTCAGAGAGCAGACACATAATTACATATTTGATGCATAAGAATAAATGAATATCAATATCTTTACTAGATTATTTGGGTTTCCCTTGAGCCAGATATTCTGTATGTAAACCTTAAGTTCCAGTTATGTTCAGTAATTACAAATTCCCCATTGGCACGCATGTTACAGCATTTACTAGTTTCTTTCATCTGATCCCATGTTAAAATGCAATTTTTGAGTTGTAATTCTGGTCATTGTTTATGAAGTCACAGTCCAAAATATTGCCATAAAAGTAGTTAAAATAGTCTTTTCAAAAGTGTTTCATTGGGAAAAAAATGAAGAAAACTCAATTTTACTTAGGTAAAATATACCACATAATTGTTGTTGTTAGGTGTTGGTGAGTTGGGTCCGACTCACAGAGATCCTCTGTATAACAGAGCAAAGTACTTCCCGACACTGTATCATGTCTGGCACTATTGTCAGTGCTTCTGTATTATTCATAGAGTTTTCAATGTCTGATTGTTTCAGGAGTGGGCTGTCAGGTCCTTCTCCCAAGTGCACAGAACCCAGCATTACCAGGTGGTCTCCCATCCAAAGACTAACTGGTCTGAACCTGCTTAGCTCCTGAGATCAGATGGGATTAGATGCCAGGGTGGTACAACTGTAGACATATCACATAATAAGTATTGTCATGTATTTACTCCCTTAAAATTATCATTCCAATCAAGGCAATGAATATATGTGATTTTGTATGTCTTCCATTAATTATTGAAAAGGTACACCAAAATATCAAGACATATTTTAGAGCTATCTAACCCTTTTAGTTCTATCAGCTTTACTTAATTTTTTAAAAGTTTTCTTTGTGGTAAAAACCTCATAGTATAAGATTCCCCATCATAACCAATTTTTAAGTGAACAGTTTAGTAGGGCTAGGTATGTTCACATTGTTGTGGAACCACATACACACCACATACACACTGTCAGAGAGAGAGAGAGAGATCTCCAGAATTTCCCATCTTGCAATTGTGAAGCTCTGCAGCCATTAAACCGTAACTCCTCCTTTCTCATCCCAAGAGCCCCAGATATGCACCGTTCTACTTTCTGTTTCTATGAATTTGACAATTTTGTATGCCTGTTCTTTGATTCCTTAATTCCCTTAGCATTATGTCTTCAAGGTTCATCTATGTGATAAGATGTGAAAGTGTGTCCTTCCTTTCTATTTATCCTTTCATCTTCAGTAGGCCTTGAGGTTATTAAACCTCTTGTCTTATTTGAATCCTCCTGCTATAGAGATGGACATGCACACATCTCTTTTAGCTGCTGCTTTCAACTATTTTGGATAAATATCCAGAATTGGAGCTGTTGGATCTTACTGTAGATCTGTTTTGAATTTCTTGAGTAAACTCCTTTTGGTTTTTATGGAAATTGCACCATTTCACAGCCACATCAAGAGTGCACAAAGGATTCAGTTTCTCCACATACTTGCTAACACTTGTTTTTTGGCTTTTGTTGATTTCAGAGCTGGGGAGTTGAACCCAGGGCCTCATGTGTGCCTTTATAAGCACTATACCACTGATCTGCACCCCAGTCTAGGCTTTACTTTTGATTTTGAGATAGGTTCTCTCTAAGTTACACAGGCTGCCTCTGGCCTCAAACTTGTGATCCTCCTAGCTCTGCCTACTGAGTTGCTGGGATTACAGGTGTGCACCACCACACTCAGCTTGAGTCTTGTTTTTAATAGTAATCCTTCTAATGAGTCTGGGGTGATAACTCATTGTGGTTTGGGTTGGTTCTTGGATATTTGTGGTATTGAGCATTTTCTCATATTCGGTGGCTGTTTGTATATTATCTTTGGAGAAATGCTTGTTCAAGCTCTTTACCAATTTTTGAAATCAATTTGTGTTCTTGTAGAATTGTTTCTTATATATTCTGGATATGAGCTTCTCATCATATAGATAGATAGATAGATAGATAGATAGATAGATAGATAGATAGATACCAGATGCTATAGGCTTGGGAGAAGGACCTGGTAGCCCACTCCCAAAAAACAGTCAGGCATTGAAAACCCCATGAAAAAGCAGAGAATATATATATATATATATGTATATATATACATATATACATATATATATAATTTGATATATGTGATATATATAATTTGAAAATATATTCACTTATCCTATCATTTGACTTTTTATTGTCATTTGGATCCCTTGATACACAAAGGATTTTAGTTTGATATTATCTCCTGTTTCTATGATTGATTTTCTTTTAATGTCCTAGCAGACAAACTATTGCCAAATCCAATGTCATGAATCTTTTTGCCCTATGTTTTAATACAGGACATTTAAATCTTTAAATCTTGCATTCAAGTCTTTCTTTCATGCTGAGTTTGTTTTTTTATACGACATAAAAAAATGTCTACCTTCATCCTTTTGCCTGTAATTATCCAGTTTCCCAATAACATTTTTTGAAGACACTGTCTTTTCTTCCTTCACTGTTCTTCTTTCCTCCCTTCCTTCCTTCTTTATCTGTTGCTATGTGACTATATAAATAAGAGCTTAGGTCTGGAATCCAATCTAATCCATTCGTCTATTTTTCCTATATTTATGTCAATACAACTTTATTTTTATTACAGTATTCTTATAATGTGTGATTAAATCAGAAAATGTGAGTTTCTTCAACTTTTTCTTTATTTCAAAATTGATTTGGCTATTTTAGGTCCTTGAAGTTCCTTATGAGTTTTAGGATAAAATTTTCTCTTTCCAAAAAAATATCTCTGGCATTTTGACAAAGATTGTATTGAATTTATAAATTCCTTTGAGTGATATGGACATCTAAATAATATTAAGCCTTCCAGCTCATGAATGCAACATGTTTTCATTTATTTGTTGTTGTTAGGTGCCGTCAAGTCAGAACCTACTCATAGCAACCCTACATATGACAGATGAAATATTGACATCGTGCCGTGCCGGGCACTATATTAGTGCTTCTCTGCTTTTTCATGGGGTTTTCTGTGACTGATTGATTTTGGGGAGTGGGCTACCAGGTCCTTCTCCCAAGCCTACAGCATCTGGTATCCCCCATCACCTGGTCATTTATTTATACCTTATGTATTTTTTTTCAGAAGTGTTTTATGGTTTTGAGAGTATAAGTCATTTGCCTCTATGGTTAAATTTATTCATAATTATCTTATTCTTTTTGATGCTACTATAAATGGAATTGTTTTCCTCATTTCTTTATCAGATTGTTCAATGTGTTTAGAAACTCAATAAAGTTTTGTGTATATATTTTGCATCTTCCAGCTATTATGAATTTGTTTATTAGTTCTAAGAAGTTTCTTATGTATGTGTTTGTCTATGGATGTATAACATCATTAGAATTTTCTACTTATAAGATCATGACATCTATGAACAAAAATAAATTGGCTTCTTCTTTGCCAATTTCATGCCTTTTATTTCTTATTCTTGCCTAATTGCTCAAGCTAGTACTTCTAATATTATGTTAAATAGAAGTGGTCAGAAGAATGCCCTTGTATTGTTTATGATCTTAAAGAGAAATCTTTTAATCTTTCACCATTGAATATGATTTTAACTGTGCATTTTTATAAATGATTTCTGGAGTACTATTTAGTTCACTATATTGTCCTATTTCTCTGTATGTCTTATAATTTTTTGCTGAGAATGAAACCCTTAAAAAAAACTCTTCTATTTTTTCATATTGACTTTGTGCAAAAAAGACCTCCTCATTAAGGCTTACTGTTGGTTCTAGTACTTCTCAAACATTTTTGCTATTCCTGAGGTGTGCCAGTAATCCTGTAGCTCCATGCTTCTTATCACTTTTCAGTAGCTTCAAAAGCTGAAAATGTCAAGAAGCTGTTGAAAAGAATTGACTATGAAGCTTCAAACACCTGGCCAAGTGCGAAGCCACTGAGCCATATCCCCGCCCCTTAGAAACTCTTAATAATGTAAATGGAGGAAACTGTAACATTCCTAATGTTTATTTATAATCTGTCAGCATTGTTTATTTATAATGCTGCAACCAATTCTGTCAGGGCTCTGAGTCAAGTCAGACAGAAATTACTTTCTTGGGCCTCCTCAGGAAGAAAGAATGTTGGATGCATGATCTATACTTTTGTTCATTATCTAGGGGAGGGCTCTTAGAAATGGGAAGAGATTACTCTCATTTGCTCCAGTCTGTGCTGATAAGGGGATGGCACAGAAAAATTTACCAAACACTATAATATTTGCCACTACTTGCACGGGAATCTTGTTTTGGCTTTTCAATGGCCTGGATTTTCATCTGGCTGCAAGAATTCTTCCACAGGTGTTTTAATACATATATTGATTGGAATTCTACCAGTTTGAGGCAAGGAGAGTCTGTGGATGCCTTATGTGTCATCATGTTGACATTGCTCCCTACTTAATAAATTTTGAGGCTCTGTTATAAGATACATAAGCATTTAAAATATCATAACTTTTTGATGAATTCAGTTCTTTCAACATAATAAAATAAACTCCTTTATACACAGCTATATTGTGTTCTCAAAAATCGACTTTCTTTTAAATTAATACCAACATGTCATTCCAGATTTGTTTTGATTAATGACAATGGGATATATTTTCCATACTTTTATTTTTATTCTCTTTTGTCTCTATGTAGGGCATACCTTGTAGGCTAAATATAGTTGGATTCTGGTTTTCTTTAATCAAACAATCTTTTTCTTTTAAGTGGAGTAATCAGAAAATTTATACTTAAAGGTATTATTCATATGCTTTTGTTTAACTTTGTTATCTGGTTCCTTTTTTCTATATTTCCCAATTTTTAAATTTTTCTTCTTTTTGTATCTTATTTTGGTTAATTCTGTAGAAATTTTATGATTAAATTTTATCTAATTTGTTGACTTGATAGCACACATTGGTATGTGATTTCAGTTGGTTGCTTTATAACCAATTGCTTTACAGCTTTAACTTAAGACAGTCTAATTTCATGTGATATTATGTTAGCTATGGTATAATATTCATGTGTTGGTCAGTTTGCCATACTGTGGGGGCTTGCATTTTACTAAAATGCTGAATGCTATATGACCAGTATTACATATCCCATGAGGGTCAGACATGGTGGACAGGTTTCAGCTGAGCTTCCAGACTAAGACAGACTAGCGAGAAGAACATGGCTAACCCACTCCTGAAACAGCCATTGAAAACTCTATTAAAAGAGATTGAACATATTTTCAGGAGCCATTGTGTGAAGAAGGATATCATGTTTGGGAGATTTAATTAGTGGATCAATTAAAAAAGGAAGTTCTTCAACTAGGTGGATTGACACAGTGTCTGCAACAATAGGCTTGAAGATAAAAAAGATCATATGCCTGGCATAGAGTTAGGGAATGTTCCATACAAGGACAATATTGTGTTGTTGTTGTTAGGTGCATTGAGTTGATTCCAACTAATGGAGTCCTTATGTACAACTGAAGAAAACACTCCCTGACTGCGCCAGGCACATAATTTTATTTATGTTTAAGCCCATTGTTGCAGGCAGTGTCAATACATCTAGTTGAGATTTGTCCTTTTATTCATTGACCTGGTACTCTCCCAAGCATGATATCCTTCTCTGTTGGGTTCTTTCTGGGTTTCTGTATCTCTGCATTGTGGGTGGAAGCAAGAGGTGGGTGCCCCGACGCTGCACCTGGTGGTGAGGCTGTGGCTGGAGAATAGAGTGATCAGGATATAAAGGACAGGGGTTTATTCACAAAGGAGGGAAAAAGAATGGAGGATTAGGGAGGGGGGAAGGGGAGTTGAAGAAAGGAAGTGCTCAGCTGCTGTCTTTGCCACTGAGGAAGAGACTCCCGGGTGTCATTGCTTTTCCAGCTCACAGCCTTCAACACTTCGGGGCCCTGCACTTGACTTTCGGGGGCTTTCCCATCAAAGCTGTCAGTCTGTATAGGATATCCAGCATTATAGAAGTTGGGGTGGGATAGAGGTGGCAGGTGGGTGGGATATGATGTGGGATATGATGGTGGGACATGATGAAGGCAGGTCAGAGGAAGGCTGAAGGCTAGGCTAGGCAGATGAGTAAATGGGCCTTGGGCCCTTAAGGAACTGCAAGGACCCGGTGAGCTTCTCTTGGATCATGTTCAGAATGGCTGTTGAACTCTGAGCTCTGGAGTTGTATGGCCTAATAGCCAGCCAATCAGGGGAACAGGGTTAGATCAGAAATGACCAATCGGGCACCAGGGAGGTTTTAGATGCTACTATACCTTGGGTGCCATCTTGGCCCACTTGATGAGAGGGGGGAAGAATGAGATACTCAGATGTATGGCAAAGGTGATCCCTTGCTATCTTGCCCCACAGGATTCAATGTGAGCAAATGACCCAGATATAGAGTAAGGATCACTTGCCCCAGAGGAGAGGAGTCGGTCCTCCAAGTGGTCTAGATGATCTCCTGGGACTGCCCATGTTTGGGGTACTGTCTATCCTCTTTGGAATTCCAACACTTCTCCAGGGATTGGTCCTTACTGACAACATGTCCAAAATATATAAGATACAGTCTAGCCATCTTTGCTTCCAAGGAGCACTCTGGTTGCACTTCTTCTAGAACAGATCTGTTGGTTCTTTTGGCAGTCCATGGTATGTTCAATATTCACCTCCTGCACCCTAATTCAAAAGCACCAATTCTCCTGTCTCCCTTGTTCAATGTCCAGCTTTCACAAGCATATAATGCATGGCATGAAAATACCATGGCATGAATCAGAGGCACCTTCATCTTCAATGTGACATTTTTACTTTTAATACTTTAAAGAGATCTTTTGGCACAGCTTTTCCCAAGTCAATGCATCTTTTAATTTCTTCACTGCTGCTTCCACAGTTGTTGACTGTAGAACCAAGTAAAGAAAAATCTTACACATCCTCAATCTTTCTCCATTTATCATGAAGTTGCATACCGCTTAAGTTGTAAGAATTTTTGTTTTGTTGATGTTGAGTCACAATCCATATTGAAACCTATGATCTTAGATCTTCATCAGTAAATGTTTCAAATCTTCACTTTCAGTGAGCATAGTTGTGTCATCTGCATAACACAATTTGTTGATGAGTTTTCCTCCAATCCTGATGCCAAGTACCACGTTCTTCTTCATAAAGTCCAGCTTCTCAAATTATTTATTCAGGGTAGAAATTAAAGAGATATAGTGAAAGGATATAGCCCTGGGGTGTATTTTTCTTAACATTAACAATAATACAGTGAGTACACAGAAAGACATTATTGAGATCCTGGCAGAAATCAACACAACAGAGACTAATACAAAGAATTAATGAAACCAAGAGCTGGTTCTTCAAAAAGATCAATGAAATTGACACTCCCTTAGCCAGACTCACCAAAAGGAAGAGAGTAAAAGCCGAAATGTAAAATAACAGAGATGACAAGGGGGACATAACAACAGATACTAATGAAGTTCAGAAGATCATCAAAGACTACTTTGAGAAATGGTTGTTGTTGTTAGGTGCCATCGAGTCAGGTCCAACTCATAGTGACCCTCATAAGATTTTCAATGGCTGATTGTTTCGGGATTGCTTTGGGAGTGGATTGCCACATCCTCCTATTTGTGTGGTGCTGGGAATTGAACTCGGGATGCCAGAGACTACAAAGCAGCACTCTACCAACTGAGCTAAATCCCAGACCTTGAGAAATGGTACTTCTCCCAAAAATGGAAATTCAGAGGAAATGCATAAATTCCTGCACATGTATGACCTACCAAATCTAAACCCTAAGGACATAAACAAATTAAACAGAATCATATCAACCACTAAGATAGAGGTAGTAATAAAAAAAAAAATCTCCCAGCAAAGAAAAGTCTAGTTCCTGAGGGGGTCACAACTGAATTCTACCAAATATTGAAGGAAGAATTAATACCTATACCCTCAAATTATTTCATTAGTAGAAATGGAAGACATGCTTCCAAATTCACTCTACAAAGCTAGGATCACCCTAACACTAAAACCAGATAAGGTCTCTACAAAGAAAGAGAACTATAAACCAATTTACCTGATGAATATTGATGCAAAACACTCCATAAGGTTCTGGCAAACTGAATTCAGTATCACATGAAAAAGATCATATACCGCGATCAGGTGGGCTTCATTCTACAGTTTGAACATACATAACTCAATCAATGTAATTCAACATATCAAGAGACTTGTAGACAGAAATCACATGATCATCTCAGTGGACACTGAGAAGACCTTTGACAAACATCGTAAATGCCACCCATTACAAACTTATAGCCAACATCATATTAAATGGGGAAAAATTGAAAGCAGTCCCCCTAAGATGGGGAACAAGGTAAGCATGTCTGTTCTTTTCTCTATTACTGAATATTATATGCTTAAAGTTCTAGCGAGAGAAAACAGGCAATAAAAAGAAATGAAAGGAATAGAGATAGGGAAAGAAGAGGTCAAACTGTCCTAAGGGATCCTAAAAATTTTATGAGAGTACTCTTAGAGCTAACTAGCTCCTAGGGCAAAGTTGCAGGATACAAAACTGATTCTCAAAAACCCAAAGTCTTCCTTTTCACCAATAGCAAACAGGAAAATAATCAAATTCTGATAACAATCACATTCAAAATAGCCCAACAAAAATTAAATATTTAGGAATCAATCTAACCAAAATCCCTACAGAACTGAAGAAATAGGGAGATTCTATCTCAAATAAAAAAAAGGGGGGGTTGGAGGTATAGCCGAGAGGTAAAATATTCACAAATTATGTGTAAGGCCCTGAGTTCAACTCCCAAATATCATTAAAAAAATATTTCTTACATGGTTGTGGTTGTGGTTTTAGTTCTGATTAAATTGTCCATTATGTGGATGACAACACATTTGCAGCCATGAAATTCTCTTTTGCAGTTTTTAAATCTTTCACTACTCTCTTGATGGGGTAATGAATCAGCATTGCATTTGGATAAGAATATTTGCAACTTTGAAAGATATTTTGTTTGAAGGACAGCAGCAAACAAATAATGACAGGCGATTTTAAAACTCATTTCAGTCCCTGGAAAAAAACCTAAAGGATGTCATTTCCAAATGAGAAAACTAAGAAATAGCTTTATTTTCCTTCTCTTCATGGGAAAAAAAAAATGGCAACAATGAAATCAGCATCTTTTGCCAAATTGTTGTTGTTGTTGTTAGGTGCCGTCTGGATATTAAAAACAAATCATAGACTGTAGGCACTGTTGAAAAATAATGTTATCAAAAAATTGTCTCTACATAATCTTGCCTTTGTCCTCTAAAATATTCACATAAAAAAAAAACATGTAAGCAATTGAGAAGAAGTGCTGGTAATTTGTCCTCTTCTAAAGTATGTAGAAAACATTTCATGATCTCAGAATTTGAAATTGTTGACCACCACTGTGCATCTATTTATTAGAAAATTTGGACCCAACTTTAGGAATGCCCATTCTGATCAACAGACCCCAGCATAGAATTTTAGCTCCAACTGTTTCTGGCGATTCTTTGGGAACTTGCCGAATAAAATAACACATTCCCACACCAGATTAGCTTTAGTGTTTTGGCTACTTTTGCCCTTTTGTAATGAATTGGGAGATAGAGGTGGGAAAAGGAATTCTTTTCTTTGGGCATAAGTTTTTTTGTTATCAGTTGATAAAGTGTCAAGGTTTTCTTCTTTGGTTGCATTAGAATTAAAAACTGTGAGATTCTTTCTGAGAACTTACCTACTTTCTCTTGTAAGTGAAATTTAACTGTGTGCAATTTTCCTGAGACTTTCAGTACCTTGCAAAGGTAACCTTGGTGTTTGTATCTGTGGATGGACAACAACAGGAACCATGTAAGAGTAGTCAGGAAAATGGAAGACTATTATCTACATTTGGATGAAACTAAGTAGGTGAATGGGTTCACAGATATACTGAAGTAGTTAGTGGGAGGAACCTACAAGTTCACATCAAGAAATGCCTGTGGTTTTGAATAGATGGACATAAGCGTCATAGTTTTAGTGAACAATGCTGAGAACTAATTTAAATGGAACAATTCTTGTTTTCGTGGCTTATAATCTAACACAGAGGGCTGGGATTTAGCTCAGTTGGTAGAGCGCTGCGCTGCAGTCTCTGAGTCCCGAGTTCAATTCTCAGCATGACAAAAATGGGAGAAGGACCTGCCAATCCACTCCCAAGGCAATCCCAAAACAGTCATCCGTTGAAAACCCTTTGAGGGTAGCTATGAGTCGGATACCGACTCGACGGCACCTAACAACAACAACAACAATCTAACACAGAAATCAACAGCACACACACAGGACCCAAAGTCCATGCTCATAAGTCAACTACAATGAAAAGACAATTGTTACATATCAGTAGAAGAAAAATGCCTAATAGCAAAGGCAGGGAATATTAGTGAGATTATGGGAGCTAAAACCTTAATAAGAAATGGAGATGCACAATCCTATGTGTATTTGCTTCACCTATTTTTTAGAGAGAGAGCACGTAGAAAATTGAGATCCAGTCTCTGTCTGCCTTGAAAGTGAAAGAGCCTTGACACCTCTCCTCAACTCCCACAGGAGGGAGAAGGTCATTGCTCAAAGCCACAAGGGGAGCTGCTCTCCTCCACAGTCACCCTGCCATCATCTCACATTTCATTAAGCAATCATCAAGCAGTCACCTGCAGAACACTTGAAACCTACAGGACAAGCAAATGCTATGTACTGCGTATGTAATTAGCTTGCTTTACAAGTGAGATCAAGGAACGAGATAAGGCTATCCTGGTGTAAAGACCAGTGAGAAGGACTGCTTGGTCCTGAGTCAAGGGTGCGATCTCTTAGGTTCACTGTTGATCTATAACCAAGAAGAGCCAAGCGTATGTGCCTGCTGAACATAAAAGGGAACAGATGTAGCTTCCCAATTCCCTTCTGGCTGGAAGGGTGCCCGTAATTCCCGTCAATGAAGTCTGCATGGGGTCGAGGGAAGAGAACACCAGGTTAGTGTCAGGTCTGCCAACCAATCAGACTTCCATACCTTCAACTAAACGTTTCCGTCGTCACCATTTATATAAACTCTTGAACTTCCGTTATATACTTCCTTTGTCAGAGAAGAAATTTGGGTCTCATAATCACTTTTTTCTACCAGTCTAGACCAGTACAGGTATTCTGTTTCCTAATACAAATTGTTTTTCTGCAAAGATTTTCAAGTAGATGACAAGGAAGGGAGCTAGCCTTCTATGCAATATTCTTTATTAAAGACTTTTCACACCTTGCACCTAACAACAACAACAACTTCTATTTATATGTTTTTTTGTGTGCAATATCCTGCATTGCCAGTTACACACACACAAAAAAAATCCAGAATGCTTGAGGGAATATGATTTAAAATAACTCAACACTTTTTTTTCTCTGATTTTACTTAGTTCTTTCAATTTGCTCATTTTCCAGATTACACAACTAAAAATTTTGTGGTTATACCTTAATTATTTTTTTCTGGTACTTGAGGGGTTGAAGGCAGGACCTTACTAGTATTTTGCATGGGTTCTACCAGTGAGCTGCACCACCAGGCCTTTTTTATTTTTAATCTTGAGACAAGGTCTTGCTAAATCACTCAGTCTGCTTCTGGCCTTGAACTTGTGATCCTGCCTCTGCCTCCCAAGTCACTGAGATTACAGGTGTATGTCACTGCATCCAGCTTCACTTTTCTTTAAGGATTAAATATCTGAACTTCCATTCTGGATTTCAGGATTTATTGCATTATACAGTATACTTAAACTATATAAACAAATATTTTTATTTGTTTGGGCTTTTTATTTAAATTGTGTGCGTGTGTGTGTGTGTGTGTGTGTGTGTGTGTGAATGTGCATGCATGTGAGGCAGAAAAGTAGAATTATCTCTTTTCAAGATGACTATACTATGAAAAAGTTATTCCATTTACATTGGTGATTGGTGGTGGTGTTAGATGCTGTCTAGTTGGTATCTAACTCATTGCGACTCCACAAAAGGTGAAACACTACTGTCAGTGCTTCTCTGCTGTTTATAGGGTTTTCAATGGCAGATTGATTTTTGGGAGTGGGTTGTTGGGTCCGTCTCCCAATCCTATAGCACCTGGTGTTCCCAGGCCGTCTCCCATCCAAGGACTAACCAGGCCCAACCCTGCTTAGCTTCTGAGATCTGACGGGATTGGTTGCCAAAGGGCTATGGCTACAGCCTCCATTTACATTAGACCCTGGTTATTTGGGTTTAGGCTGAGTAAAATTCACTATTCAAAACAGACAGAAATCAAGTTAAATGTGATTGTTCTGAGGCTCCATAGGTATTTAATGTTTGTTTATTCAGCAAAGGTGAAGGGAGAATAAATCTAGGGCCTTGCACATGTTAAGCAAGCACTACACCACTGAGCTGCACGCCAACCTCTTTTTAATTTTGGTGTAAGGTCTCCCTGAGTTACACAGGCTGCCTCTGGCCTCAAAGTCACAGTCCTCCTAACTCAGCCTCCAGAGTCACTGGGATTGCAGGTGTGTTCTTGGCGGCCAGGCACAATTTTAGTATTTTAGAAGCACTGGAGACACAGCCTCGACCAGGACCAGTTTCTACTCACAGGTTAGCCAAAGCAAATATTTTATATGCAAAAAGCCCCACCGAGAGGACAAAGGCAGGAGGAAAGAAGGCTGAACTATTGCTCTTCAAAGAATAGTTTTTGAGCCAGGTAATTTCATATCGGCCAGATCCTAATCTGGTAGGACATCAAATGTGTAATATGATATATTTCATCCTAAAAACACACAGAATGCTTTCCGTAGGGTATTTGCATACGACATAACTTCCTAGCTGCAGGTCTTTCCTGAACAGAATCTTGCATTAACTGGTGAAGCAGCGGTGTCCGGGGAGTGTAACTTGTATAACCAAATGACATCCGCCATGATCCCTGCCACTCCCAGCCCCCACCAACGCCAGAGGACTGACTGCAGCCAGACACGTGGCAAAAGAAGAGCTGAGTCTGAGCTTGCAGGACATGAATCAGATTGAGTGTTTAAAAAATCCCCTGTCTTTTTCAGGAATTCACTGGATGCAGAGGAAACAGAGTGCTTAGCCATCGGACCCTCAGCCCAAACCTGTGCCCACTGTGAGCTCCCTGGGCTCCCCCAGGCAGCCTGAGCCTAAGATGAGGCTCTAATTGCCTCTCCTCCTGCTCCCACCTTAGGCCAGGGTCCCCCCTGCTGAGAACAAGCTGTGAAAAACAGGCTGGACTCTTCTCCTGCTCCTCTTTGCTGGCGCTTTCCCATCTCCCTCCCCCTGTCCTGCTGCAGCCATTCTCAGCCATTTTACCTGTGCTGATCCTTCCAGGAGCCTGGCTTCTGGTTCCCTAGGAATCCCTCTCCAGCCAGCCATCTTCCCTCCATGCTGGGAAGCCGCCATGACTGCTTCTGAGATCTGCTCATGACCATGCAGCCAGCGTCCTTCTCCCCAGACCCCAGCTTCCTGGGTCCTCTAGGCATCTGGGTTCCCTACTGCACTGTCCTTGCAGAACCCAACCACCCACTCATCCACTCATCCCACTGTATCTTTACTCTTGCTTTTGACAGTAGACTCTCCCTGATCCCCACTTTTTCCCCCAATATTGGGGGCTGGAACTCAGTGCCTTGCATTGTTGTTGTTGTTTGGTGCCTTCGAGTCAGTATCTGACTCATAGCAACCCTCATAGGGTTTTCAATGGCTGACTGTTTCGGGATTCCTTGGGAGCGGATTGCCAGGTCCTTCTCCCATTTTTGCAGTGCTGGGAATCGAACTCAGGACCTCAGAGACTGCAGTGCAATGCTCTACCAACTGAGCTAAATCCCAGCCCAGTGCCTTGCATATGCAAGGCAAATGCTCGGCCCCTGAGCTGCCCCTGAGCCCCTTTAGTTTTCATTCTGACTCAGGGTCTCCCCACGTGGCAAAGGCTGCCTCTGGCCTCCAACTTGTGATCCTCCTGACTCCGCCTCCTGAGTCTGGCACTACAGGCGTACATCAGGGCACCCAGCCATTCTCCCCTTTCTATAGAATCTCCGTGGTAAGAAGCACAGCCACTCCCTATAGACACTCTCATTGTCTGCCTTGATTCTCCAGCGAAGTTACTTAGTAAAAACACATTCCAGTCTGTGTATCACCTTCTGTCTCCCCCAGGCCCAGGCGTGTGCCACCCACCTATGGACGTCACAATGGCTGAGGGAAATAAGAGACAGCCACGCTGGTCAGCCCCACTCTGTGCTTGCCAGCACTAACCCCGCAGGCCGGTGATCCTGCCTGGGCCCTGTACCTGTACTGTATATTCCTAAAACTTTCCCTCGCTGTGCCTCCTACACTCCTTTTCCACATCTCTGCTTCTCTTCAACTTCTAAGCCTCTCCCCCAGCCTCCCTCTGAGCTCATTTCTCAATTTTTGTTTCAGCTAGAAAACAGAAACGGCCAGAAAGAACTCACACACCTCTGCGGCCCACTGAGCCCGTGTCTATGCCGTCCTCCACTGTCCTGTGCAGTAGGTGGCCTCACCTGCTCCTCTCTGATGTCCAGTCCCAAAGCGCACCAGGCTCCGTCTTGTTTGACCACTTCTGGACCAGGCTGAAGCCAAGCGGTCCTCCCTTCTCTCCTGTGTGGACACGTTTTGCTTTCATTAACAAATCATGCCCACCAGCGCACAAATAGGCTAGTTTCTTTCATCTTGAGCACATGAATCTTACCGCATGTCTATCTCCAGCTCGTGTCCCAGCCCCCCTACAAACAGAGTGCCTCAAGCGAGCTGTTTCCCCTTCATTTTTCCTCCTGGCTTCTCTAGATTCATTCTAATCAAGCTCCTCACCACTCTCTGATTGAAGCCATTACTACAAATGCACTCAACACCCTCCACGCCTCGGAAGCCTAACATCAGTATTCATAGCTTATGGTTCTGTGCTGTCAGAAGGCAAGGGTGTAGAGGCAGGGTTTGAAGGAAGAGGAATGATCTGGAAGTAACAAAGAGAAGGACGGCACCTTGCTTCATTCTTCTCCTTCAATCACACCCTTCTCCTGGGTCTCCAGACACCACGCTGCTTAGATTCTCCTCAGGCCTCCCTAGCTGGTCCTTGTCAGTTTCCTCTCCTCTCTTTATCCTGATCCGTACAATGAAGAGACTCTAAAGACTCAGTCGGGGCTGGGATTTAGCTCAGTTGGTAGAGCGCTGCACTGCAGTCTCTGAGGTCCCAAGTTCAATTCCCAGCACTGCAAAAATGGGAGAAGGACCTGGCAATCCACTCCCAAGGCAATCCTGAAGCAGTCAGCCATTGAAAACCCTATGAGGGTCGCTATGAGTCGGATGCGGACTCCATGGCACACAACAACAACAACAACAAAGACTCAATCTGTGAATTTCTTCGGGTTTCTATACCCATTCACTGCCCTGTTTGTTCTATTCTGCCCTGGAGCTGTTAATGATTGCCATATTGCTATTCAACTCCAGATTCACAAGCTGTGTATCATCATTCCATTTCCTCATTTACTCTCTCAGGAAATCGTCTCTCAATTGGATGCCCAGATTTTGACATTTCACCTCCTTCTCCCCCTCCCCCATATTTTGGCTGTGTGTGTGTGCACACTCAGACGGGTACACACACACACACACACACACACACATCTTGTACGTCATGGCAGAGAGGTTTGTTTGGATCTGAGCAGTGCCCTCATGATCTCCATGGATTTCTACTAGAGAAGACCTGAGTTTGTCTTCCCTGGATCGGAAACCTCGAGTGTGTGTGGGATGGTGGAATGAGGACAGGGCGGTAAGTGTGGCGTTCCCGTGATATAAGCAATAACTTTTTTTCTTGTTCACATTTCTGCTGTTTTTTAGACTGATTCATGATGGCTCTATCATTGTCTTAAAATTCACTAGAAGCAATACGCTTTGCTACTGCTCTGTAAAAGTGTTTACAATCTGCCCCTACTCTGTGTTCTTCATAGGTGCATTCAGAGTGGACAGGAAGGGGCAGGGGCAGGAGACAAGCAGGGTGAGAGGGCCACCAACTGTCCTCTGCAGCTCCCCTCTCTTCCTTAGAGCCCCTCCACCCGGCTTCCCGCTTTCCATGCAGCCAGCCTTCAGTGCTGGCCTGGTTTAATGTCCTCGCCTCTCCCACACACATGCTCATCATTTCCTTGTTCCTTCTGTCTCTGGTGGAGGAGCTGGCCAGTTGCCACCTTAGTTAAACCAGAGCAGGTAAATAGGGTACACGAAAAGCAGCCATTCTTATGGATCCCCCTTGAGATTTTGGCTCAGAAATAGACAAATGTGCCTTTGGCTCTGCCCAACAACCTGCAAAGACCTGTACTTGAAACACTGCCTGAGAACAACACATGGTTTTTTCTGTTCCTGCTTCATTCAGCAATCTACGGAATTTTTTGTTTGTTTCTTGAGACAGGGTCTCACTATGTAGCCCACACTAGCCTCTACTTCATGATCCTCCTGCCTCAGCCTCCAGAGTCCGGGATTATAGGAGTGAGCTACCACATCTGGTATGTAAATGTTATTCCTTAGAGGGGCATCCTTAATCAGCATTGTAATTACACTTCTTCCCCTTAAGGAGCTTTGTATCTATTTATATTGCTTTTCTGGTGACCTACCACTTCTTACACACACAGACACACATATCATATTTATTGCTGTTTATTGTCTGCCTCCCCTGTAGAAGATAACCGTGCTGAAAGTCAGTGACTTTGGCTTCCACGTTCATGTCCTCTGGAGGGGACCTCAGAGCCCATGGTGTGAAAGTAGCAGGAGAGCATGTGGGAGAAAGATAGGGCATCACAAATGAGAAGCCAGAGTGGGGCTGAGAAGGCCAGGCTCAGCCTTCTGCATCAACCCTGTCAGAGGCCAACCATAGTATGCACAAGAACTAGCTTAATCCTTTCCCAAGGCTCCACCCTCCATGGCCTCCCCATAGACCCTGCTTCTTCAAGGCTCCACCACTGCCAATAGCGTGGGACAAAGGATAATGAGTGCACCATTGTTCATCCTTTCACAGTTGGGAACCATGAGAGCTGGCTGAGAACAGACCATCTGATGCCTCCACTGGGCAGAGGACCAGCCGAGCCTTGCCCAGACCCTTGGCTCAGGGAAGGGTTGAACTTATTCACGTGTGTGCCTTAACCCACTAAGATTATGGCAAGCTGATGACCAGCAATAATAAACTATTACAGCATTGAATGAGATGATGGTCATTCATGTGCTTTAAAGTTCATAGGATAAGGGAACAGAGACACACTTAGGCCATTGATTGTGCACTGTCTTCTGACCTAGGTCAATAAAGGGACCTCTTTCTCTGGTACCCACTGATGGGAAGAACTGAGGGATCCCAGGGTGAAAAACTCAGCTGCATTTCTTTTACATCACCAGTATGATTATATGAAAAGAAATAAGACCTCATTATAATTTCATTCAAGATTTAGATAGTTGTAGCTTACTGCATTAGGGGAGATTATAAAATAAAAAATATTTTCCCTTCTCTGACTTCTCAGACTGGCATTATCCTTTGTGCTTATAGACAACGTTATTTTATACACTGCCTATAATGAACTATTTGTCTATTTTGTTATGGGATGACTATCTTTCCTTCCAGGTGAGAACGAAGTCATGGTCGTCTGTTGTGACAACCGTGTTATATCAATATTCAGTGGCTTCCTAGTTAATGCTTGTAGAGTGGAGGGAGGCGAGTCTTGAACTTTCTCAAATGTCAAGGAGTGAACTCAAAAGCCCTGTCTCCAGTTCTCTTCTTAATCCTCCATGGACCCTAGGGAGAAGTTTTGTTAAGCACGCCTCTATTTCTGGCATCTAGACGTGTGCTCAGCACATACACCGGTGTAGAGACTCCGCAGCTCACTACACCTGCACACGACTCACACAGTGATACACTGAAAGTAGGGCTTGGAGCCACAGCTGTGCTCAATCCCACAGCCGCTGGGGCTGAGATGACTCCTCAGATCTTTAAATGGCTACGGGATTATTCATGCCATCATCTGATAAAGTCTATTTGAAATTCCACACAATCGAGAGCAGTCCATATGCAGACTTATTTTTAAAGCCTCTGGTCCTCTCCACCCCCATCACCAGGTTTCATGACTGGTATCTGTGATTCACACACCTTTGGATATTGTTACATGAAACGTAAATTTAACCCTAAGGAATTGTCGTTGTTGTTGTTGTTGTTGTTAGGGGCCATAGAGTCAAGTCTGACTCATAGGAACCCTATGTACAACAGAACAAAACACTTGGAGGGCACTAAGCCATGCCCAGCAGTACTGTCAGTGCTTCTCTACTTTTCGTAGGGTCTTCAATGGCTGATCGTTTCAGGATTGCTTCAGGAGTGGATTTCCACAGCCTTCTCTTCTTTATGCAGTGCTGGGATTGAACCCAGAGCCTCAGGGAGCACAGAGTAGCACTCTGCCAACTGAGCTAAACTCCTGCCCCAACCCTAAAGAATAGGAGATGATAATAAGGGTTTATTGTTCTTAAGTAAAGTGTCAAAATTCATAAGCATTGTAGAAAAGGGCAATATTCTTTTTGTGTGTGCAATGGTCTTGCTTAATAAAATTCCTCAGAGTTTTGTCAAACATCTTAGTTTTGCTTCATTTTGTTTGGGTTTGGTTTCCTCTCTCTCTACCCTCCTCCTTCAATGGAGAGAATAAAATATTTTTGCTTAATCCTTCCTTTCTCTTCCTGATACATGGATATTGGTGAGGGGCTGCTAGAGAATGTATTTATTAGTCAAAGTTATAGATAAGAAATGATTTGCAGGGTCTGATAAAGGAACAAATTAGGGTCTTTCACTTTTTGGGAGCTTACAATGCACTATTCCAGAAATGATGGTGGAGGGAGTGGTTATTTCCCTATTTTGCTTGAAACAAATTAAACTATTGGTGGGGGACTTAGGCTAGATAAGCACGAGTGATATCTACTTTCATGGACATTGGACCTTATCAGCCCATTAGACCTGCGTCTTCCCGTTTTTCCAATTTATTAATAGAACCCACTTAACGCACCTGAGTAAAGCAGACTAAGTCGTGTCTTTGAGAGCCCCAGCGATTGCCTCCAACTGAAGACTTCTGAACTCTGCGTTACCATGGTAATAGCTGCATCTCGGAATTGGTTCACTTTCCCCAATCATGCCAATGTTCCTGTTCTAAAATGTCATCACCAGTAAATCTACTTTGGCTTTAAAATGTGTGTAGCAGTAATTCAGGGAAGAAGCAAGTCTTTATTAGCCTCTAATATACCAATCCTAGAAGGACGTGTGTATTTATAGATCTAATAGGTATATGTGCAATGGTTTCCCAAGCTCATTTACTCTGAAGGCAAAATGGGTCAATATACATTTGAAGTGCGGTGAAGATATACAACGTTTTTACATTTATTACTTCCTGTGTCTGCTATTTTCTGCATTTTTATGATGCCTAATTAGAAACACAAAAGAAAATTAAGGAAAATGGTTCTAGCTTCCATTTTCTCCTGCTTATAAACCTCCTCAACAATGGTAAACTCCCAGAGGAATGAGGATCATTTCATCATCCAAGGATATAATAGCTATATTCCCCAGAGCTGTTGGGAATAATTTTATAGAACATCATAATGTAGAAAATATTGTTAATGTATTGAAAATATGGCACAGGAAGAACTTCAGCCATATGTACAATTCACACAAATAAATCACATCATTTCTAGCTGTTAATTAAGTCTGTTTAAAAGCTTTTCTCTCTTAATGCATCTTTGGAAAGGAAAAGAAAAATAAACTCATTGACCAAAATGTGTTAATATGCAGTTAATTTAAGAGATGAGATTTTTTGAATCACCCCATACCTAAAATTAATTACTGATGGGGACAGGGTCTTTTCTCAGCCTGACAGAGATAGTGAATTATAATTTTGTGCTTTAAAATACTTCCTTGAAATATGGAGCCTTCAAAACTCATCCGAAACAACCTGATTATTTCTCAAGAGCAAATTTACCTTGGAAAGTATGTCTTCCCTTTAGTAACACACCAGTGGATTACACCCTCCATAAAGCAGTCTGTGTGGGTGAAGGGGGTGAAAACCAGTGATTACATTTGATTTAATTTTCTGAAACCTACTTTAGAACTCGATGAAGGTGTGCTCTTTAGAAAACCCAGAAACTTTAACTCAATGTGATTTTTGTTAGGCTCTTGTGGCTTTTCCAAGAAAAAGTTTTCGACTTCTTAATGTGGAAGAATAGGAATTTAGTACATACAAAATATGAAAGAAGAAGTACCCAGACCTCTTTTTGGCATAACAGAGAGGACCTCGGCTGAGATGGTGGCAGCTGGTGAAGAGTTCCAGGAAGGGTTGGACTCCCCCTTGAAAGTCCCCATGGCATCCTTGGTGGGAAATTCCCTGCCATGTGCAATGCCAACCTGAGAGGCTCTTTCTCCTCAGCTCTCTCAATCAGGACAGGAGAAAGCAAAACAAGCCCAAGGTGGGCACCATATCTGATGGCATCAACAGGCACTCATCCTGCCCATCAGACTGTGGGAACGTGTCTGAGCTATGGGCTCACAGGCCCAGATACCTGAAATCCAGACCACACCAACCTGGCTGTGGGGTCAAAGAATGAGGCCCAGGAATTTTTTTTCCCAAACTTTGTCCTTTGTACAGATTTAGAATTTTATACTACCTAAAACTCCAGCTTCAAAGAAGAAATGTTAGAGGCTTGATAGGAGCCTAAGAGGAGAGAGTTTTCCCTGTAGATGATTATGTGTCTGAGTTCCTAGGCTCTTTAGGTGTGTTATGAAGCATTGATTTAAGTGATTTAGATATTTTTATTTATTTCATGCTCACAACTGTCTGTTGGATGAAGAGATAGAGGACATAACAAGAGTTCAGTAACCAGCCCAGAGACATACCTAAGTTGCACAGACAGGATTTGAATGCAGTATTCTAGCCACGGTGACAATATTTTTAGTAACTATATTATGTTGTTGTTGTTGTTGTTAGGTGCTGTCGAGTCAGTATCCGACTCATAACAACCCTCATAGGGTTTTTAATGGCTGAGTGCTTCGGGATTGCCTTGAGAGTGGACTGCCAGGCCCTTCTCCCATTTTTGCAGTGCTGTGAATTGAACTTGGGGCCTCAGAGACTGCAGCTCAGCCCTCTACCCACTGAGTTAAATCCCAGCCCAACTATATTATAGTCCTCTCTAATGACCAAATGATCTGTTGTTGTTGTTAGGTGCTGTCGAGTCAAATCCGACTCATAGCGACCCTCATAGGGTTTTCAATGGCTGACTGTTTCGGGATTGCCTTGGGAGTGGGTTGCCATGTCCTTCTCCCATTTTGCGGTGCTGGGAATCGAACTCAGGACATCAGAGACTGCAGAGCAGTGCTCTACCAACTGAGCTAAATCCCAGCCCACCAAATGACCTGCCTGAAGATTTAATGGAGTAGGTCTCACTTTTTTCAGCTCTAAGTTTAAACTTCTGCAAGCCACCTGAAATGTAGCAATTGGGTATTAAGAAATTACACAGGCATCCTGTAAATTTATTTAGCATTAAAAATTATCTGTCCAATATTCTACTCAAGACCTTGCATCTGCTGCAAGATCAACTAGGTGCCGTCCTCCATGGAGCACACAGCCCGAGGAGGAGAAAGTTAGCAAGTGCTCACAGGTTTGGCGACCACGGCAAGAGGACCACAGAATGGTATGATAACAAATCTCAGGGTTTTGTCAGTGAGAGCATGGCTGGATGGACTAAAGGCCTGTGGTCAGGAGGGGAGCAGATGCTGAGTTCTTATGGGCACATAGGAGCCACAGTCCATATAATGGAGAATGACATTGAGTAAACCATGTGGTTGAGCAAACGGAGCAAGAAGAGGCCCAGGATGAGGCTGGCTGAGAAGCAGGGCCACATGACACAGGGCCCCAGAGCCAAGGTGAGAACAGGGACCTCATTGGGTGGCAGTGGGAAGCCACTCAAAGCTTAGGAGCTCATGGAGAGCTGAGCTGTGATGTCAGGTCCCTAAGGATTTCTTTAATTGTGGTTTTGGTTCAGGACACTGAACTTGCACACAGGCAGGAAGAGGACTGCAGTCATCTGCGCTCAGGGTGGTGGTGACTCATCGTGGGAGAGATCAGAGCAGATGGATCTATGAGCTGCTCATGCGCAGTCAACAGTGCAGCAGGCACAGAAGTGGGCAGGCCGCAAGGTGAGGAGTAGAGGGAAGAGAGGAGGCAAGGGCAGTTTCTTTGTTCTTGACATAAACCAGGCGTTAGATACCTTTCTAGATTCCATGTCTCAAAACGTGATGCAGCCCAAAGTACTCACCGAACTGCTTCCTTTGCTTCCCAGCCTAACAGGATAAAAGCAGTTTTCAGTTCTTGTCAGAAGACTTTCATAATACACAGTAAACAAGAGCTTCCATCTTTTCACACTCCCTTATTTCTAATTGCCTGTAGCTGTAGCACTGTGATGTCCAAGCCCATCAGATCTCAAAAGCTAAGCAGGGTCAGGTCTGATTATTACTTGGATGGGAGACCGCCTGGGAACACCAGGTGCTATAGGCTTGGGAGAAGGACCCAGCAACCCACTCCCAGAAAACAACCAGCCATTGAAAACTCTATGAACAGCAGAGAAACACTGACAATAGTGTTTCTCCTGTTGTACATAGGTTCTCTATGAGTTGGATACTGATTCAACAGCACCTAACAACAACATATTTCTACTTAGCACTAGAAAGAAGGGCCTTTAGCCTCATATACAGTTGTACCAACTGCACTGTACCACATGCCTGGCCCAGAAAACTACCCTTAAGAGAGCATAGTGATTTCCAGTGACTGTAAATAGGTGATAAGGTTCTTCACCATCATTGAATAACATTGGCCAGACCTGTTCTATAATGACATCACTGGACAACTGAGTCAATTCCTCCAGTGTAATGGTTAATACAAGTTTCATACGAGGAAAATGCCAGTCCTTTGGTCATGCAGACAGAACACCCAAGATAATTCTTCCACTGCCTTCCAGGCAAAGATATAGCAATAATGAAAAGGGCCACCATTCCCAGAGGGCCTTCTATAGACCAGACACAAAACCAAGAGCTTCACACACGTTAGCTTCCCGAATCCTTACAGCAATATTAGGAAGGAGGTCATATCCTATTGCCATTGTGTGCATGAGAAAAGTGAAGACATAGTAATGAAGTGTCCTGCCTAGCATTAAAATTTAAGTGGCAGAGATAGGAGCCAAGTAGTCAGCCTAGCTTGACAATACATTTGACCTGAAAACCAACAGTCCTCTCCTAATGGAGAGTTATTCTTCAGCCCCAGAGATGGAAAGTCTGTGTTCAGATTGTATGTTTAAGTAAGAAAATTTTAAAATAATTTCAATTAATAGCCATCCATTGTGTCTTTTCCTTGGGAAAGTTAATGTGATATGGAAGATCATCCTAACTGAACAGCTGCCTCTCCTGGCAAGAAGTGTATTGTTATTTTGTTGATAACCTTCTTATCATGCAGAAAAATATCAGGGCAGACAAATGGACCATGAAGAAAATAGACCATCAGTAAGAAGATAAAGAAGTTTGCACAAAGCACCTTTTTATAAATGGATGACTGGCAGGTAAAAATCAATTTCCTGCCTACACGACCAAGAGCAAGGCGAGAGGCAGATAAACATGTTTAAACTATCAAGGACTCTATAATTTCAATACAGATTCTGCTCTTGAGTGGTAGAGTGCGCTGAATCAGTTCCAGGAATGGCGATAACAGGCTTTATGCTGCATTTCAGGAGGGGAGAGGGAGGGATGGATCTGGAGCAACAGGAACCAATACATGATTTGTGCAGAATATTTCAGGCTGCCTAGAGCAAAGGGACAAGGCTGGAAAACACTGGATCTTTCAAGATTTGATGGAATCCTCACTCTCTACCAGACTGTCCTTTTAGATTTGTGAGACATTACCTCTCTGTTTTTCCTTACACTTAGGTATTTTGGCTATGAGTTTTATGTATTAAAAAATCAATTTGGATTTAAGTTAAGGGCAATAAAACTTTAGGATTAGAGGTACTGTTTTTTAGGGGAAGCTAGAGGAGGATCGGCAATGAATTAGAATCTGAAAATAGATGTTTTTATAGTGACACAATTTGTATCAGTGCAAAGTCTTCTTAGAAATGAAATATTTGAAATTGTGAACACTTCACGATAAATTGGAAGGTCAGAAGTAGGCATGACAGAAAAAAGTAAAGACAGCTCCATGGTTAAATTAAAGGTTCCTTGTTAATACCAGAGGCAAAATTCTAGTTGAATTTGAAGGAGGAAAAGTGTCCCTAAATATTTTTTATCCTACATAAATGTAAAATCAACTGTAAAAAAAATCAAGAATGAGACCCAAGGACTGCCATCACAGCAGATTCAATTATCTTTGAAATGCATGCCTCTATAAAGAATGTACTATGATTCAGGGTAGACTTTGTGGCATAGTATCATAAATAAGGACTAACAGTATTGATATAGCTCACAAATACATAACTGGAATTTACATTATTTCTGACTACCCCTATTTTCTTGGTCACACTAGGTAAAGTAATATGTGCATTTTATAAAATCAAATCTACTTATCATGCCATTTGCTAGCAGACAAAGAAATAGTAATAGCATTTATTTCTCTGAATAGATCCATCTTCTTAAGTAAACCTAGGAAATCTGATCTTGGATCCATAGATAATTCATTAGCTTCAGTTCGCAGATGTGTTTTCTCAGAGTATTCTCATATGCATATAATATCCTAGAAGAATTTTTGTAAGACTGCTTCAAGAGATTTTTTTTTCCTTGAAAAGGTGAAGCTCGTATAAAATGAACTATGATGGGTAACTTCAAAAGCTATCAATTGACAAGGAGCCGAAACGACTTATTTCTAAACAATTTCTTTTAGAGACACGTTTTTGTAATGGAACCTGCAGCAGGAGGTGGAAGTTCATGGACACTTGTGCCAACAAGACTCAGCTTTATCAGACTAACGCTTGCTAGAGCTGTGGGTGCAGACAAGCAACTACAACACAAGGTTGGAGAAGAAGTACTCACTCTCAGGAAATCGATTAACATTCTGGGAAGCAACACAAGCTACACATCCTGCCCTAGAGGAAAGGTGAGCTCCACTATGTTCTGCCATGATTTGCAGTTTTATGTGACATAGATACGCTTCACCTTTTTTAACTTTTCTTTTTAGAAGACATAAAACACAGGATAGTCACTTTGTCTGCAAAGTGTGCCCAGAATGTATGAATGCACCCCTTCTCATCCCTGCCACCATAGCTGCTGCCTTTCTCTGTGGCTCACTCTTCCCTTTTGCTGAAAGAATGAACGCACTCCCTGCCTCATCCCTCCACAGTTCCTCCACCAATGCACATTCCTATGAAATCAAACCAAAATGCAGAGGGCCAGAGAAGCCCCGTCCGTGGGTTATGAGCCTTTTTTTAACAAAACTAACTCCATCTCTCTTGGAAATCCTGGTCTGTTCCTGAGCTCCGACTTGCAATCATGTTGGAAAGTTGCCCACACCTGTGCACCAAGGTGGGCATGGTCAGGAGCCAGTTTTCCCACCTCTTCATAATCTGTGCTGCTCTAGGACTTGAACATAGGAACCAGAATTTTAAAATCCTAGTGTATAAAAGCAGGGCATGGTGGTGCACACCTGTAACACCAGAGACACGGGAGGCTGAGGCAGGAGGACTGTGAATTTGAGGCCAGAGGCAGCCTATGTAATTTATCAAGACCCTGCCTCTAAATAAATGAATAAGTAAATAAATAAATAAAAGTGGTTGAAGGAGCAGCCCAGTGATAGAGCACTTGCAAAGGATGTTCAAGATAACAGGATTCGTTGTCTGATGCTGCCTATATTTCTCTATAGAATGGCAATTTTATACAGTTTTTCTTCATATCAGTTATTTAGAGGTATAGTTATTTATAGGTATATATTTTTATCTTTGAAAATCATATTTGCACATGCTAACTCTTTCTTTTTCTTTCTTTTTTCTTTTCTTTCTCCTTTTTCTTTCTTCTGTCTTCCTTCCTTCTTCCTTTCTTTCTTTCTTCCTGCCCTCCCTCCCTTACTTCCTCATTTCTCTCTCTCTCCCCTTTTTTCCTTCCTTCCTTCCTTCCTTTTTCCTTCTTTCTTCCTTCCTTTCTTTCTTCCTTTCTTTCTTTCTTTCTTTCTTTCTTTCTTTCTTTTTTTCTTTCTTTCTTTCTTTCTACCATTCTTTCTTTCTTTACTCTCTGTTCAATCTTTTGATATAGGGTCTTGTTCCATACTCCAGGCTGCTTAGGCACTGAAGATGCCCTGCCTCAGGCTCTCCAGGCTCAGTCACAGATGTGCAACATCACTCTTAGCATATACCCACTATTTCTTTGATTCCTCATAAGGAATGAATTTTTAGTATACCATTTCCAGATTTCATGTATAATTTTACAAGCATGAATACTCTGGGTTCAAATGTACTCTGGCTTTTTCATTGAAAACTATGGCCCCAAATTCTGATTCAATGTGTATAAACATGGTAGAGATAAGAAAAAATTTGTTGTAGCTTTCAGTGATTTTATCTAGCCAATGGATTTCTGTTTGTTCTGTTCACTGCTTTACCTACACTGAAGAGACATTAAGAAATCAGGTGCTGAATGAATGAGTGTTTGAGTTCATTTTTCTTTGAGCAGTAGTGGTATTAAACTTTTTGACAGTGATTTGTCGATTGTATTTTCATTTTCAAGATGATATCCTATCCTGTTTGGAGCAGTGAATTGACCCTAGCCCACTGACGGGACTTGATGTCCTACTGTAAACTCCACTGTGGAGAAGATGGTCTTCGAGAGTCTTCTACAGTCTTCAAGAGTCTTCTCACTCCCAGCTCCATGGTTTCTCCTAGTTATTCCTCTGCATTTTGATCTCCTGGCTCTTTTTCCAGCAATTGACCCTCAGGATGTCCTTAGTGTCCATGGATATCTGAAAGCACTTTTGTTGAGCTGTTGGGCTCATTCAAGGTCTCCCCATAATCTATGCAGCTGGGGTTCATCTGTGAAGCTCCTTCGAGCGGGCCAATCTGTCCCCACAAAGAGGTCAGGAAGTTTGCAGATTATTTATGATGAGCTTGTCCATTGACATGTTTCATCTAAATCAGCCCTTTCATGTTTATCTATGAATATTTGCTTGCTCTATAATGAAAGGATAACTTTTTCTCTTGAAATTACTTTTTTCCATTCTAATATTTATTATGTAATTTGCTGCATGGATTTATTTTCTTACACTTTTTTTTGGTGGTTCTAGGGGGTGAACCCAGGGCCTCGTGCTTACATGCTTTGCAAGTGCTGGACCACTGAGCTGCACCCCAGCCCATTCTTTTAGTTTTCAAGACAGGGTCTCACTAAGTTATGCAGACTGCCTCTGGTCTCGAACTTGCGATCCTCCTGCCTCTGCCTCCCAAGTCGCTGGGATTACAGCCATGAGCCACCACGCCCAGCTTGGATTTATTTTCTTAAAAGTGTTTCTTTCTCATAAACTCTGCTTGGTGTCTAAAACTTGTACAATATTTAGAAGTCACTAAAAATTTTATCGTATTTGAAAAATATCTAAAACTTGAATTTAGTTTTATTCTTGACCTAAGTTTCAATTATCTGTAGTAAAAAATATATTCTCAGATTTCTGAGTTAATCACTAAAAAAAAGCACCAATTACTTTTTGAACTTCTCTAGTACTAAAGAAAAGTTACTATATCTGTCTTCAGAACCTTGTTCAACCTTTCCATGTGTGAAAGATTTCTATTTCATGTTTTAAAACACCTGTGAGTTAAACAGGGGCTGGGGGTTGGTTCAGTTAATAGAGTGCTTCTCTTTGCTCTCTGAGGTCCTGGATTCAATCTCCAGCACCACAAACATAGGAGAAGGACCTGGCAGCCCACTCCAGAAACAATCCCCAAACAATCAGCCATTGAAAACCCTATGAATAGCAGAGAAGTACTGACATAGTGCTGGGCAGGGCAGTGTCAGGGAGTGTTTGGTTCTGTTGCACATAGGGTCGCTATGAGTCAGACCTGACTCCATGGCACCTAACAACAACATGAGTTAAATGATCCTTCTTAATATCTTTTGAGTCCTAAGAATGCATGCCAGATATTATGTTAGTTGTTAGAGAAAGAACAGTTAGTGAAAACAACATGGTACTCGGCCTCCTGGACTCTTCCTTCCAGCCACTAAACGTTTGCTGTACATCTACTCTACGTGAAGACTTAGGCCAAGTGCTGCTGAAAGGTGGCTTAGACAAACGTTGCCATCACTCAGGCTCCACGGTTATGTTATCTCTCCTCATCTCAGCTCTGCCATCTACACACCCAGCACTACAATGCTGTCCCAGGAGATGCCCCTGAAGGCTGAGACTTTTACTAAAAAGCCTTTGAGAAGCAGTTCACCTTTTCACAACAGTCACCAAAAGGTGGTCAGTGTGAAGGACCAGGGGGAATTTCATGTGTGGAAAAGTCTAGATTATTTGCCAGTCCAGGCAAAACGACAGGTCCTGTTTATAATGTGGATACTAGTTCCACCTCCCATCATCAGCCCTTCATAGACTGTTTCAAAAATGTCTGACCAGAAGCTAGAGATACAGCTCAATGGTAGAGCATGCGCTTAGTATGCACAAGGCCCAGGGTTCAGTTCCCAGCACTAAAATAAGCAAACAAAAATCTGACTGGCTAATTGTATTGAGGTTTTACTTGTCCATTTTAGTGTGTGTGTGTGTGTGTGTGTGTGTGTGTGTGTGTGTCCATGTTTAGTTCACCCTACCTCTCTCATATCTGTCCCAAGTTTCTTGTGAAGAACAATGCTCATGTCACTATCTTTAGCTCTTTTGGTACTACTGATATGATAGAAATAAATTCACAAGGAGAAGCTTTTTTCTGAGATAAATCAGTATTGTGGAGATGGTGATAAGATGCTTCTTTTGCTGAGACAATATTATATGTGTTCCTTAATTTGAATTCTAGTTTCACTGACAAATAACTGTGTATATTCAAAATTAGGATTTTTCTCTGTTATATCAAACATCTTTCAATCACTTCTTGTCTTCTGTTTTAAATAGTTCACTTCAATATTAAATGTTAGTGGAGAACACGTTCTCTAATGAAGAACACTCCCAACCGAAAAGTGACAAGCCCATGACTTCAATTTTACATACTATGTTGATTTTACCCATTATTAAAATTAAGGATAACCTATTAAACTTTGAAGATTTACCAAAAGAGAAAAGGATTGAAATGTTTTTTTTAAAAAGCAAATGGAAAGAGTAGTACTATTTCCCAAATCGCTTGTTATATTGAGGAAACAATTAGGAAACGATTGAATCTTTAATATGGACAAGTCCCCCTGGAGGGTGGACACACATGTTGTTATTTATTGCCAGTTGAGTAAAGAAGCACATTTTAAAAAATCTTGATTCAGAACATTCATTCTGTCCTCGTGCTTCAGTTTGTTTTTTGTTTTGTTTTGTTTTGTTTTTTGTTTTTTTTCTCATTTGTGGTACTGGTTGTTGAACCCAGCGCCTTGTGCCTACATTCTCTGCAAGTGCTGGATCACTGAGCTGCACCCCCAGCCCATTTTTTTTTACTCTTTGAGACAGGGTCTCTGTAAATTAC
Organism: Pedetes capensis; assembly: GCA_007922755.1. Classification (NCBI taxonomy): domain Eukaryota; kingdom Metazoa; phylum Chordata; class Mammalia; order Rodentia; family Pedetidae; genus Pedetes; species Pedetes capensis. The sequence continues at coordinate 80,314 of VMDO01008517.1, forward strand.
ACAGACTGCCTCTGGCCTCGAACTTGTGATCCCCCCGCCTCCGCCTCCCAAGCCACTGGGATGACAGGCATGTGCCACCACACCCGGCCTTCGGTTGTTTCTTGGCATCACTAAAGGAGGGTGTGTTTGACAGTGGTAGGGAAGAAATGAAGTGAGAAGTCAGCAGGGGCTCTTACAAACACCTGCCTACGCAATGCTTCCTAATGTGTAGGGCAGGCCTTTCTCGTTTCTTTGTTTCTTCTTTGTTTTTTTAACTGAGGAAGACATTGAATTCTAGAAAGTTAGAGTGAATTCTCTGAGTCATAGGAATGCTGTCTATATGTGAGGTTGCTTTTTCTCCCTTGTCCCATGGGACTTGATGGAGTGGCTTTCTTGTTTGTTTCTAGTGTAAGCACAGAAAATATACAGGGCCCCTCACTGAAATGAGGTCAGGCATTGCAGTGTATAAAGTACAGGACCATTCACTCAGACTGCTTCTAACTACTCTGCAGAACATATTGTCATAATTCGACATACAACTCTAAATTTTTGGGTGTCTAGACAGCAGCAGTGGCCTGGCCAAAATTAGCCTATATGTATGTTTGGGTTGGCTAACACTGTCTTTGAATGAATTTAAATAAAATGAAAACAAGTACACACACATAAGAATGTATATTAGCATCCCAATTTAGGACACTGTCTCTTGAAAAATCTAAGTCCCTGGCAAAATATGGTGTCGGTCCCTGCATGGTGGCGCTCAATGGCCACCGTGCAGATGTTTGGCAGACCCTATCCCTCTCTTCCCACACAGTGGCATGGAGAACAAGGGTCAGACATCCTGGCCTGATGGACCTGGCTGACCCTGGAGCACTGTGGGGTTCAACTCAAATAAAATATCTGCACATCAAGTTGTTTGCGATACTTACTGTTTTATTGGGACTTCCTTTCCACATCTTCCTTTGATTTCTTCAACACTTGCCTAGTGTCCCACTGTCCATATGTCTCTCATTGATTTAAGCCTCCTTCCTCTGATAATGGGAGAAGGAGGTGGCAATCCACTCTCAAGGCAAGCCTGAAAAACAGGCAGCCATTGAAAACCCTACATGGGTCACTATGAGTCGGACAGGACTTAACAGCACCTAACAACAACAACCACTGATAAAGACTTGGTGTGTTTCCAATTGTCAGTGTTGTCATGACTTACTGATCATCCTTACACATATATCTTTGCCTCTTTGTTTGTGTTTCACTAAGATGAATTCCTCCCCAATGTGTCTGTCACCTTGTCTTGCTGTGGGAGATTGAGTGTTGCTGTGATGCTGAAAGCTATCCCATCAGACACTAGCAGGGCCCATGGTGGATGGGTTTCAGCTGAGCTTCCAGATGAAGGCAGACTAAGCAGAAGGACCCAACAGCTCACTCCTAAAACACTTAGCCATCGAAAAACACTATGAATAGCAGAGAGGCACTATCAAATATAGAGCCAGAAAATGAGCATCCCAGGCTGGAAAGCATTCAAAAGATAATTGAGGAAAAGTTGCCTCCTCAAAGTAGAGTCGACCTTAATGACCAGAACAGAGTAGAGCCCCTTGGATGTCCATATGCTGATGTGGCATGACTCAAAATGAGAAGAAACACAGTGGCTGCAATGAAGGACTCAAACAAAAGGATCGTGTGCATGACATAGCGTTGGATAGTGTTTCGTTCTCTTGTATGTAGGATAACTATGAGTCAGATCCAACTAGATGGCACCTAACAAAATCAACAAAGATGAATTCCTGGAAGCAGGGTTGCCGAGTAAAAAGGTATGCACATTTTATATTTGGTGGATTGGCCATGTGCCCTGTAAAGTTTGTCCAGATTGTCTTACATTCAAAGGTGTACCAGAGGCTTTATTCTCCCAGTGCCCTTGAATGGAATAAGTCACATAGTGACACTTAAATTTTAGAACAATGAAAGAAAGTATCACAAACTTTATTTCTAAATTTATTGAAAAGCAATTGTGTCCACAATGAATTTTATTCAAAATGTTAGAATGATCTAAATATAATTATCCTTAATAGTACTATAAGACAGTCATGGGCTATACTCTGCTTAGATCATGCCTGGTAAATGCAGTGAAATACCTGTGAAAATTGAAGCATTGTCATAGAGAATTATACCAAGTGTAGCTTTTTAATTGTTCCTAGCTTTTGACCTATTGTTCAAATATATTTAAAGAAAAAATATTTCCTCCTGAATGTAATAACTGCCATTTAGAAAAATATGAAGATATAAATATAATTATGAGAAAACTATGTTATTTCTACCAAAGTACTGGTAGAAGTCTAAAAAGGAAATTAAGACTTTTTAAAAGCCATCAAAATGTTCACTTTACAAAGGTTAAATCCCACTTAGATCTAACCTCAAATGAGATTTGTGGAAGATCAGTTTGATATTCATCTCCTAAGAGAATAATGGGAGCATCTAACACAGAAGTGTTTATTAATGTGCTCACACAATAGAATGCAATCATCAATCTAGGCATTTTCTATATCAACAAAGTCACATCTGTTCTTGGATCCATTTACCTCTTAACAATTCATTTTAAACAATATGTGTATATCTCCTTCAGGTAGAATATTATAATTGGACTTTACCTTCATTAACTTTTCAATAGATTTCACTTTATTTGCAGAAAATAAACTTCTCACACAAATACCCAGCTTTACCAAAAACAAAATACAATCTGCATCATATAAGAGCACCTGTAAGAAAAGTATTTTAAGATAGAGGCATAGAAATTCTGTGCACTGAAATGGAGTCAACTTTTGTATATTTGAATCATTGCATATTTGAAAGTCCCCCATTTTACCTTTTCAGTCCTGACTTCTCTATGAACTGTCAATAATAGTAAATGCCCATTATATGTTTTGCTAGAGATTTAACAGAAAAAATTACTTAGTCCTATTCTAGATCTGCCAAGAGGTTATTTCACAGCCTTCTTTTCCCTTCATAGCTTTTGCAAAATGAACATGATTCAAAGAACTATGGAAATAAATATCCGACTTTAGAAATGAGAACAAGTGTTATACTTACCCAGTAGGCTACAAATCTCATTTTGTTTAAAAAGCTCTGAATTTTAAATTTACCCAGATACTGAAACAGTAAAATGTTAATCCATTCATCAAGGATTCATTGAAGGCCTTTTTTGAAGTATGCTCCACATAACATGTTGTAAAGATATTAGGGAAAATAACACA
>VMDO01008518.1:0-83436 GCA_007922755.1 Pedetes capensis
ACTTTTTGAGGGATAGTCCTGCAGAAGTGTGAGTAGGGGACCGACAGGTATGATCTAATGGAGATAGACTGGAAAAGGAAATTAGCAAGGCCTCTTCATGCAGATCCTTCTTGGTATCTCCTGTGTGGCTTTTCTTTCTTGTGGGTATAGGACAGTGCATCTGTCACATGCAGGTGTTCAAGGGAGGAGGAGGAAGGGAGGTCAGATAGTGCTCATCCTGGGTCTTATGACCTGCTTCAGAGTCAAAGGGCAAGGGGAAGGTGCTAAACACCTTCCTTCTTTTGCTATTTTCTCAAACACCAATGCGACATATTTTGGAATTACATTTCTGAGCCGTGACATTGCCTATTATTTTTCTAGTTTGAAGCTTGTAAAACTCACTATGAAAATTGAGGCACACTAAACATCCAGAAGGAAAAAACTTAGAATTGACCAAGAATTAATGTAAAATCAAAAAAAAAAAAAAAAAAAGGTTCATTTTTAATTAAGATGGTAACAAGGGCCCTCTCTTTGACCAAATTTATTATAGTTCTTCTGAACTGTCTTTTCAACTCTCACTCAATCTTTGGGCTTCCATGTTCATCTGAAATGCCCATGCTTATCAAGAATCATGCTAAGCCAATTTATAGATCATCATCTCCCATCTCCTCTTTATCCTGGCCTGCCTGCAGTATGAGTCTTGTTAGGCGCTGCCAAGTCAGACCCAATTGATTGTGCCCCTATATACAACAGCATGAAATAGTACTCAACACTGTGCTGTGCACATGACATGATCTTTTTATGTTTGGGCCCATTGTTGCTTCTCATTTTGAGGCATGTCACATCAACAAAAAGAGGTCCTAGGGGATTTACTCCATTCCTATCAGTAAGATCAACTCTATTTTGAGTAGGCAACTCTCCCCCAGTTATTTATTTATTTATTTGCAGTACTGGGGCTTGAACCCAGGGCCTTATGCTTGCATGCTTTGCAAATGCTGGACCACTGAGCTGCGCACCCAGCCCCCCTTTTTTTCTTTTTTTCTTCTTTTCCTTTTTGAGGCAGGGTCTCCCTAAATTACGCAGACTGCCTCTGGTCTTGGACTTGCCATCCTCCTGCCTCCACCTCCCGAGCTGTTGGGATTACAGGTGTGGGCCACTGCGCCCAGCTTCCCCAGTTATTTCTTGAAAACCTTCCAGTCTGGGGGTGGGGGGGGCTTATTTTCTAGCACCATTTTGACAGTGTTGTTGTTGTTAGGTGCCATGGAGTTGTGTCCAACTCACAGCGACCCTCATAGGGTTTTCAATGGCTGTTTGTTTTGGAATTGCCTCAGGAGTGGATTGTCATGTCCCTCTTCCATTTTTGCAGTGCTGGGAATTGAACTCGGGACCTCAGAGACTGCAGAGCAGTGTTCTACCACCTGAGCTAAATCCTAGCCCATTTTGACAGTGCTTCTCTGCTATTCATAGGGTTTACAATGGCTAATTGTTTTGAGATTGGGATGCCAGGTCCTTCTCCCATGAATCTTGTTGTTGTTAGGTGCCATCGAGTCAGTGTCTGACTCGTAGTGACCTTATGTACAATAGGCGAAACACTATTGTCAGTGCTTCTCTGCTATTCCTAGAGTTTTCAATGGCTGATTGTTTTTTGGCAGTGGGTTGCCAGGTCCTTCTCCCATGAATTTTGTTAGGTCTGTTTTATTCTTATTGCCTCCTAAGCCTGACATTTCCTTTTAGTAGTTTTCTATCCACTGTCCCATTTCTTACTCCTTGCCTATAAATTCCCTGATCATCCATATTGTTTTTTGAATTGAGCCCCAGTTTTATACTGAGATATCTTTCCCCCCTAATGAAATTAAAACCTGTTCTTAAACTGTTTTGATTATTATCCAGCTTTTTAAAAGACAATTTTGGATGAAAAACTTCGCAGGCAGAAAAAGATCTATTTTGAATACTGAAATCATGGCCCTCATTGAGAGAAATTATTTCTAAGTACTCTCCCTACCACCTAGTTCTGGTCAAAGAGAACTATTCAGGATTGAAACAAGCAAAGTTTTTCACGTTTTTCTCACTCTCTTCTAGTTTTATGAGTAATTCCACCTATTTCATCAAGACTGTAATGAGGAATTTTGATCTCAATTTTTCATAGTGCTTTCTGTTTAGCAAATAAACTCCTGTCTATCCAGATTACTTTTTCTACTAACATTAGTTTCCTAACTAATCACTTTAAAATATATTATCAGTGGTCAAGACAGATCACTTCTCATTTGGAGATTTAGTTATACTTCAAGGATACCATGATTTTTTGTGCATTTTTTGCACATATTGCAAGATCTTGCCAGTGTTATGTGTTTTGCTAGTTTGTTTTTTGAGACAGGGTCTTGCAGTGTATCCTTGGCTTCCCTCATACTCACAATCCTCTCACTTCAGCCTCCCAAGTGCTGGGATTACTGGTGTGTGCCACCATGCCCAGCCTTTGCCCATTTTATCTTATACTTACCATAGACCTTCATCAAAAACTTTCAGTCATTTCCCATTTCACCCTTCACATTTTCTGAATGTCCATCTCTCTTTCCCCTTTGTATACCTCTGTTGCTGTTTAATTTTCTTACCATCACTCTTCTGTAATTCTAGGATTATGAGCACTTCCTCCTGACTGTTCATTAGGAGGGAGAGGAAAAATGTGCAGGGTAAAGACAGAAAATAGAGAATAATGGCTTAGAATTTCGACTCTTAAATCTCACAGCCTGGGTGTGAAGATTGGCTCTTGGAATTCTAGCTTATCAGTTTGGAGCAGGTCATTTGCTACCTCTGTAACTAAGCTTCTTCACCAGAAAGTCAAACAGCAACTCCACTTCTGGATATACAACCAAAAGATATGAAGGAAATGAAACCAGCATACCTAAGTGATACCTGTATGGCCATGTTTATGAGGCACTATTCACAATAACTAGAATGTGGAATCAGCCTATGGTCCCTTTAACAGATGAATGGATAAGGAAAATGTGGTATAAATATAGAATGGAGTATAAGTCACCCATATAGAATAATGAAATCATGTCATTTGCATCAAGTGGGTGGAACTGGAGGTTATTATATTCAGTGAAATAAGCCAGGTGCAGAAAGACAAGTACCACATGTTTTCTTTCATGTGTAAGCTAAAAAGTCAACCTGAAAGTACAGTAGTGATATCTAAAGATTAGGAACAATGTTTGTGTTGGGAATAGGTAGAACAAGAGTGATTGGATTTGATTAGTGCACGCCATAAACATATATGCAAATATCATACCGAATCCCATTAACATGGGCAAAGAACATGTTAATAAAAAATTTAAAAAAACAATTTCAAGTACAAATTAAATCAACCAAAGCATATATAGCTCAAAAAGACAAGAATTTTACCTGTTTGCCCTACTGAGTTTAGGATGATATCCTGAAGAACAGGCCCTTAATAAGCTGTATTTGATCATAAGACCATATATCATAAACCAAAGCACAGTAATAGCTTCAGACATGAGAGAGACACTGGAGTAGGGATTGGTTGAGGAGTAATAATACAATGGCACAGTATGAAATCAATTTTTCAAGTCCCAAAATAGTATAATGTTGACATTAATAAGCAAAGGTATGAAACTCACCCTTGTGGCTACACTGGGATGTAGTGTTCTATGAAATATTTGCTATTGCTTTGATATGGGATAACAACATACATTTAAATAGTGCTTTCATCAAATTGCATTGAAAGCCAATTGACCTTTTATAAAGGCCTTTTAACGTAAGGTTTTGAATAGTTCATGGAAAATGTGAATGCTTTAGTGACTTTATTGAGGGTATAAGACTCAGGAATGTGGGTTCAGATCTCAGGTCCACCACATTTCAAGGCATTATATTGACTTCTGCACTTAGTTTCCTTGTTTATAAAAGGAAATAACAGTGGCATCCATCTTGTACAGGGTAGTGAGAATTCACTGGGTTAGTATATTTACAACAGTACAGTGGCTATAAATTTGAAGATTTCATTTGGTAGGTGCTATGATTTAAATGTCTACTCCAACACTCATTTGAAATTTAACCTCCATTGTGAGGTATTAAAAGGTGGGACCAGGTGGGACTATTACGAGATAACTGGGACCTGGGGACAGTGCTCTGTTGAATAGATTAATCCATTCATGGAATAAGAGATATCACAGGAGTGCCTTTGTTATAAAAGCAGGTCTCTCTCGCTTGCTTGTCCTGTCTTGCCATGTGATGCTCGGTGTAGTTCCAGCACTTTGTTCACAGTCTTCTAGAGCAAGAAGGTGCTTACAACCTGATCTTGAAGTCTCCAGCCTTCAGAACTGTGAGTTGAATAAACCTTTGTTCTTTATGAATTCTTCAGTCTGTGGTACTTTGTTATGGCAAAAAAACCTGTACCAACACAGTAGGGCTCTCTTAGCTTAGGGCATTCAGAGATCATAAGATAAGCTGGGGTGTTTTACAACATCTACACACCAATTTCCTCCCATCAAAAGTTAGATAAAGAGGTGAGATCATGAGTACACCGTATATATACAAATACTCTCCTCTGCGTGCATGGTACTCTTTATCATCAACCATGACATTGTTCTCTTCAAAATGAGGTCCTGAACTCAGAATCATGCTCAGATTCAAATTCAGAGAGCCACTACTGATCAACTGACTGGAGGTGGCATGCAGAATGAAATCTAATGAAGTGCCAAAAAACGTATACACACTTTAAGAGATGTTATCTGCACATCACTTTTAGAAGTTGATTTGAATTATGATAGTAACAACTTTGGGAATATCTTATAATATTCATTTTATTATTGTTATATATTATCACAATTTTAATACTTAAAATGTGTATCTTCCTTGGCACTCTATTTTTCATCCTTAGGTATACAGAACAATAGAGAAAAGCTTTATCAAAAAGGAATACACATTTAAACATATATGTTTCTTTGTGATGGTATACCAAATACTGAGCGCATGAGTCTCCTTTTTTATTATAGACTTAATGATCATCGGAAACTATAAATAAACATGTTGTTGTCTTTGTTGTTAGGTGCTGTCAAGTCAGGTGCAACTAGTAGCAACTCTCATAGGGGTTTCAATGGCTGATTGTTTTGGGATTATTTCAGGAGTGGATTGTCACATCCTTCTCCCATTTTTGTGGTGTTGGTGATGGATCCTGGGCCCTCAGCAAGTGCAGAGCAGCAATCTACCAACTAAGGTAAACCTCAGCCCATAAATAAACATAAGCTTTATTTTTAAGGGAAAAGGGAATCCTATAAATCCAACAAAACTGATGCTTCCTTTCATTTTTTTCTCCCATGTAACTAAATTAACACATCACAGGCGTACATCTTTTGAACAAATTTCAAAGCAAATGATTAGGCATTTTACACCTGCTTACATACAAGCTACACTAACTCACTCTACAAAAGGAACTGATTTTAGTTTTTCAAAATGCCTAACTCCCAGGTAAATAACAAGTCTTCAAGATTGTTTACAAATGATTTTTTCTTTTTTGGCACTGCGGGTTTGAATCTAGGGCCTTCTGCATGCTGGACCATTGCTCTACTACAGAGCCAAACCTCCAGCCCCTCTTTTTTTATTTTTTGAGGCAGGAAGCAGGGTCTCAGTAAGTTGTACAATCTGCCTCTGGCCTCAAACTTGCTAACCTCCTCCCCTAGCTTCCCAAATTGTTGGAATTATAGGTGCACAACCTCTCAGTTCACAAAATTGTTATACCCGTGAAATGAAAAGGAAGATATAGATCAATGCCAACAGTGCCTTGGCCAGATGGAAATGACAAAACAGCAAGATGCATGCTAGCTCCTAAGAGTACTATGCAATTAAAAAATATAAATGAGAGAATGATAGTTAAGAAGGAGAACAGTGAACCTGGCAAAAATATGGCCCCCAAATATCAAAAGGGTATTAGGCTGGCATTCCGTCTACCAGAATAATTTAGAGAATAGCTAGGGGATTAGCTCTATGTATAAAATTGAATGCATTACTATATTCTTCACTTGAAACAAATCAGTTTATTAAATGGCTCCAAGATGTCTATTTGGAAATTGCAGACCTGCTATGACTGGAAAATCTTATTCTGCCCAGTGGAAGTCAAGAGCATGACTTAACCTTTGCTAAAATATACATCACCTCCTAATAATAAAATTTTTAACTGGATGAAAATACTAATATAAAAATAATAAAGGTCTTTTAAACATTGATCTCTCTATATAGAAGTCCTGATCAATGATTAAATGGGCCACTTTATCTAATTCCCTGAAGACTTCTCAAGCAGGAAACTCTAATCTTTTCTAGGATGCCAAGTATAGTAACAGAAAACTGAAATGAGCATTGCATTCTGCTTCCACTACTTAATAGCTATTCCTTGTTGGGTAACTTGCTTAACCCTTAGCAGCTATCTTGCTCATAGTTACAATGGTCACCATTACATTGTGAGGAGCAAGAGATTTATATTATGGGACATGACCTGCACAAAGCAGTTTAGCAAATGCAGATGCTGTCTTTGCCCCTGCTATTTACAGATAATATTAAACTGACTCCTTACTATAAGTAGGTCACACAGGACTGCAGCTTCTTTGAGCATTGTATTCTTTACCTGCCCTCCAGCTTAGAAAAAGGATTCAGAAGTGAAAAGTGTTATAAAAAAGAAATATGCACTTGCATCATCTTAAAATGGATAAGTTTGGGTTGTAGTGAGTTCCCAAGAATGAAGCAGAAATTTCAATACCTTGTGGTGGGAATCTTACTGAGGGGTGTTGTGCTCCATCAATTCCTAAGACATCCTAACACATGAATTATGTAGATCAGCTACCCCATGATTCACTTCCTTCCCTAATTATCTGCTGAATTACTTTCCTAGGGTTGCACAGCAAATGACCTTAGACTACAGGCTTAAAAAACAAAACACATTTATTACTTCATAGTTCCTATAAGGGCTGAGATTTAGCTCAGTTGGTAGAGCGCCACTCTGCAGTCTCTGAGGTCCCGAGTTCAATTGCCAGCACCGCAAAAAATGGGAGAAGGGCCTGGCAATCCACTCCCAAGGCAATCCCAAAACAATCAGCCATTGAAAACCCTATGAGGGTCGCTATGAGTTGGACATGACTCGACGGCACCTAACAACAAGTTCCTATAAGTCAGAAGTAACTTGGTTCCTTTGAGTTCTCTGGTTAGGGTCCAATAAGGTGGTGTCTGTCTGGGTTCCTATTTGAGGCTGTGGGGAAGGATCTCTTTCCATGCTCCTTCAGACTATCAGCAGATTTCGGTTCCAAGTGGCCAAAGACTGAGGTTTGCATCTGCTGGGTCCTGGTCTGGGGCCACCGTAATCTTCTAGAAATTGGATGCATTTCTCACCACAAAGCCCTCTCCATCTTCAAAGCCACAAACAGTATGTCTAATCCTTCTGCTGCTTCTGTCTTTCTGACTTCCTCTTATGGTGACAGCCAGAAGAAACCTTTTCTGTAAGACTCACTGCCTGGGTCAGAACCACGTAGATAATCTTCATTTTTTTTAAGTGACTTCAAATTTTAATTACATCATCAAAATCCTTACATAGCAGTAATAGGTTTATGTTTGTCTGAATAATCATGGAATGGGAGTCTTAGAAACCTATGTTTAGAATTTTGCCTACCATATTTACACAAATGTGTAACTTTCTCCGAACTTTCTTGCCCAATATCCCATGATAAGACAATGCTACACAGAGTAATACATTTTCATCTCATATGTGCCTACCTTTATGTACCTTTTCTTCATTGCTTCTGCCCCCATTTGTAATTATACATTAAGCTTTGTGATTATTTCATTATAAGTACTGGATGCTCATTTGACTGTAAGACCATGCCTATTTTTTCCTCACCTTTGGATCCTCAATGATGGATGATTAACATATGACAGAGGCTTAGTACAAATATATTGAGAAGCTAAACAGAAGAATAATGACAGAATGTTTGTATTACTGTGCATGGATAGAAAACTGTTTTTTTTTTTTGGCAACATGAAATTTTCAGTGAACTACCAAGTTGCTGCAGAAGAGTTCTTTCTGCATTTTGTTAAGAATGCTTCAAGTGGAAAGGGCAGAAACAGGACTTCCTATTAACTTTTAACATAACATCTGACCGAAGGCTTATCATAACAGATTCCCTAGTTTAACTCTCTTCTTGATATGTAGGTAGAATATTTTGAAAATATACATCAGATAATATAATTTGATATCAGGCCACAAATAATCCCATCAATCGCATCTCTATTTTCTATTAAGTGAAAAAAAGAAATTAAATGTCACAGTCTAGCTTCTGTTGATCTTTATATTTATGGTAATTTCCATTTCTATTTTCCAGTTTTGAACTTCCATGGTTCCATTAATGCTGGGTTGATTAGCATCTCTTCAAAATTCATGTCAATCTGTAACCTCAGAATATGACTTTATTTAGAAAAAGCGTTGTTGCAGGGGAAATTTGTTACATTGAAGTAATAATCTATTACACTGGGCCCTAAACCCAATGAAAGTAGTATTCTTATAAGGAGATCATGTGGTGACATAGGCATACATGGTGTCAGAAGCAAGTCAAGGAATACCTTGCCACAAGTGAAGCAATGCCAAGGATTGCTGGACAGCACCATAAACTGGAAAGCAGCGAGGGAGGAGTGTTCCTTAGAGTCTGAAGTGGGAATATGGTCCTGCTGATGTCCCGATTTTAGATTTTTACCTTCTAGGAATGTAAGAAAATAAATGCCTGTTGATTTAAGCCACCAAATTGTAGCACTTTGTTACAGTAACCTTAGGGAGCTCACGCAAAATGACTTTGTGTCCCTTAATGAGTTAGGCGGGAGAAGGACCTGGCAATCCACTCCCAAAACAATCCACTGTAGAAAACTCTATGAGTAGCAGAGAAGCACTGACATAATGCTGGCATGGGGGTATTTCATTCTGTTGTACATAGTGTCCTTATGAGTTGGACCCGACTCACCACACCTAACAACGAGTTTGTTCAGGTTGGTTCCTCAGTGCCTGGTGCTTATATGGAAACCTGTGACACATTATGTCCATTCTGGGCTTTGTGTGATAGCTGGCTTCATCTCTCAGGGATACAGTTATGATTTGGATCTTAAATGTCCCCCGAAAGTCCAGTGCTAAAGCCTAGGTTGTCTGTCTATGGCTTCCTGCAAGGTACTGGGATCTGGAAGAGGCACATAGTGGAAGGAAGTTAGGTCACTAATGGCACAGCCCTGGAGAAGGTTCTGGGACCCTCGTCCCTTCCTCTTTTTTTCTTTGCTTCCTAGACATCACAAGGTGAGCAGCCCCCCTCTGCTAGATACTCTTGCTATCATATTTTTCCTTGCTACAGGTGCAAAAATAACAGACACAATCAACCATGGGTTGAAACCATGCACCAAAATAAACTTTTTCTGTTTAAGTGGATTTTCTCTGGTATTTTGTCATAGCAATGGCAACCTAACAGAAAACTGGTGGCAAAAAAATGCTACAGTTTGGAATTATCCCCTCAAGGCCCATGTTTCAAGGCTTGAAAGGCAGTCTATAGTACTATGAGGAGGTGGTGGAATGTTTAGGAGGTACAGCCTAGTGGAAGGGAATCAGGTCATCATAGGCATCCCCAGAAAGGGATATTGGGTTCCCAGGCCCCTTTTCATCTGTCTCTCAGCAATCTCTGGAACTATTACTCAGAGTAAACTTTTCCTTCCTTACAAGATTTGCATCTTTGTATCTTTGGTCACAGCAATGAAAAGCTGACAAACACCTCCACTTGGTAATAATAGCTATCTCCACTCTGAAAACATATGTGGCTCTACCTCTGCAATGCCTACTTGTTTCATCCTCAGAAGATTCACAATCCTTGCATTTCAAAGTTGCATTTCTAAACTGCATTTCTAATTTCTAGAGGGGAGTACAGAGCAACGTTTCTCGTGCCACATTTGCAGTGGGAGACTGTTTTCATTGAAAACTCTTCCCAGCCATGCGATGTGGGACAGAACAGGTAATTCTGTATATGGGCAGAAGAAACCTATGCTGGAAAACTCTAGATTAGCACATGGATGCCAAAATCAATGGATCATGTACATTTTTGTGAATCCCCCTTATTTGTGAAAGTAAGTTTCTGAGAGAACTGCTGGTGCCTTTTTCCAGCTTAATGCCTAGTTTATTGTCCTCGGCACAAAATGAACACCAAGCTGCTAGAATCTACTCAGGAAAAGCCAAATACAGTTTTAGAGTTGGCTTTCTAACATCTAGAATATTTTCCATTTTCTCTTCCTATCTTGCTGACGTCTATTCAGTGAACTACAGACTTAGTTACTAACTCTGGGAGAAGTGATTCCTCATACAACCTGACTGGTCTACTTACTTTGTCCTCATGCCCCCCAAGCACGATGACTTTCTCTATATTGGCAATTTTAATTGCCTTTTGTAGTTTGTATCTTTTCTACCACTGCATAATATCCTCTATCTGTTGCTAAACATAAGGTGCGATAGTGGTAAAAAACATTTAATACAACTTGTTGAAAGAATGAATTGGTCTGAGGTTCAGAATAACTTTGACATGTCCTGAGTAACTCTAGATACTATTTTCCATGCTACCTATAGTAAAAACTAGAAAAACCATCTCTTTTTTGTAGTAAGAAGATTTAGCAAGTGTGTTAATCAATAATATCCAGAAGTCCATCCTTAAAAGAAATCCACAACCCTCACATCTATTAGGATACAATCTATTTGGTAGATGCTATCCAAGTGCCCATGTATGGATGAACAAAATGTAGCATATACACATAATGGAACTCAACTTTAAAGGAAGGAAATTTTAGCACATGCAACAACAGGGTGAACTTTGAAAACATTATGCTAAGTGAAATAAGCCAGTCACAGAAGATGAATAACAGATGATTCCTCTTACCTCTGAATCTTAGAGTAGTTAGACACATAGAAACAGAAAGTGGAATAGTGACGGCAAAGGGCTAGGGGTAGGAGGGTGGTGAGTTATGGTTTAACTGGTACAGAATTTCAGTTTGGAAAACTGAAAAAAGGTCTAGAGATAGACGGCAGTGATAGATGTACAACAATGTGAATGTACTTTAATGCCACTGAAAAGTACACTTAAAATGGCTAAAATAATAAATTTTATGTTATGTCTATTTTATCACAATTAAGAGTTTTTCCAGGAAGGGCACTGGGATCTGGCTCCGTTGGTAGAGCACTGCTCTGTAGTCTCTGAGGTCCCAGCTTCATTTCCCAGTGCTGCAAAAATGGGAGAAGGACATGGCAATCCACTCCCAAAGCAATCCTGAAACAATCAGCCATTGAAAACCCTGTGAGGGTTGCTATGAGTTGGACAGGACTCAATGGCACCTTCCAGTTCTAGTTCCAAGAGTTTTTTTTTAAAAAAACATACAAGTAAAAAGGCATAAGAACAATGAAAACAGTGTCATCAAAGTTCAAACCTCTCAGCTGACTTGGGCTATGTAAAGGAGGGTATCAGCAAATATTCATTCTCCTAGCACCTATATTGGCTAGACTCTATGTATATTGTTGTTGTTGGGTGCTATAGTCAGGTCCAACTCATAGTGACCCTATGTACAACACTACACAACACTGTGCCATGCAAATCATTTTTTAATGTTTGAGCCCATTGTTGCAACCACTATGTTTTCTTCTCATTTTGAGACATGCCACATCAGTAAAAGAGGTCCCACAAGCTTTACTCTATTCCTGTCATTAAGGCCAACTCTACTGTGAAGAAGCAACTCTTTCCCAGTTGTCTCTTGAATGCCTTACAGCCTGAGGGGCTCATTTTCCAGCACTATATTTGACAGTGCTTCTCTGTTATTCATAGTGTGTTCAATGGCTGATTGTTTCAAAAGTGG
Source organism: Pedetes capensis (assembly GCA_007922755.1). Taxonomy (NCBI): domain Eukaryota; kingdom Metazoa; phylum Chordata; class Mammalia; order Rodentia; family Pedetidae; genus Pedetes; species Pedetes capensis. Next base: position 11,890 of record VMDO01008518.1, read on the forward strand.
GCTGCTGGGTCCTTCTCCCTAGTTTTTCTTAGTCTGGAAGCTCCGCTGAAACTTACTTCCCACAGGTGGCCCTGCTGGTATTGAAATTATGGTGGCATAGCTTTCAGCATCACGCAACACACAAGTACCCACATTATGACAGGCTGACAGAAACAAGGGGGCTATGCATATTAGTAACATGATAAGACTGATAAGATGAATTTCTTAATAGGACACAATTGTTTCTTAATGTCTAATATAAAGTAAGATATGTCCATATGACTATATACATAATGTGTAATATATTGATATATTTTGGACTTGTCCTTGAAAAGAGTATTTTACAAATACCATATTGTCTCAAATCTAATCTGCACCCTTTCAACAGTTTTAGAGGACTACAAAATCACATGCAGATGGATTTGCAGGATTGGATTCGAAAATACACCATAGGTGTTGCTGGAATTAAGAAAAAGTAGATCAGTCAGAGTCCCCAGATTTCTACATCTGCTCTCTAAATACCATCTTGCATATCCATATACTCATTTAATACCATCACATTATTTGTAACATCCTATCATTAGATTGTTCAAGAAGAAAAGCTTAATAATAGTGAAATTTGAAGTTTAAGTTTCTTAATTTTCCACATGAAATAATTTCCTGAGTTATTTAAACATAAGCCAAGACAGTGTAGGGAATTATTTGAAATAAATATTGAGAAAAAGAACTCATTTAAATGGAGTTAATCCTCCCAGAAATGGATAGCAACAAGATATTTAATCACTGCATATCCAGTAAAATCACATTCAGAAACTGCTAGAAATTGAGCCTAGACAACTTCCTTAATTTAGATGACAGTGTAATACCTAAGACTTTAATCTCCTTATGATAGATATTGGATTTAGGATGTTGGCACAGTTTGCATGATAAAACTCTTTTCTTATTAAGATGTTTTATACATTAGTCAGTACAAGTCATTTGTAAATCAACAAAATACACCAAAATAGTCCTTTGTTTCTTGAGGATGTGACACAATCATTTTTTGGATGACTTTTTGTTTGAAGTCTCTTTTCTAAGATTTATTGAAAACTTGTAAGAAACACAAGTGTGTACCCTTTACCACACAAGATATGAGATGCCTATAGTGCAGGATTTCTATATATTTGTTTTAACTATTTAAAAAGATTAAAAAGAACCATACCCTATGGTAGTCAGACTAGAATATACAAACCATAGGGCTTGGGCTCTTACTACAAGGAATGTGAATGGGAAATTTTGATCTGGTGTACGTCATACAAAAGTTACAAACCATTCAGCATCAAAAGCTCAGAAAATTAAATTAAAAACATATATCTTATCCCCATTCCAGTAGGTAATATAGCCTCAGTAGTGAAATAAAGTCTATGAACACATTTCAAATTAAATTCCTCATTGTATCAAAGTAAGAATCACATAAATAATATAGTTTGTTATATGATTTGTCATCAAAAATGCTACAGCAAAGCCTATATATACTGCATGAATTAATAAATCTTTATCCCAAAGTAAACAACTTATAGAATTAAATCTCCTCTGTGAAAATAATACAGTAATTTATTGCATCATGTAATACCCATGTAAGCTAAAAAAATTACCTCTAAATATCTATAGTCTCTAATGAATTCTAGGAAAAGGAAAAAGAAAACCTAATTTGTAGAGGTCAACTGAGTAAATACAATTGTAAATATATTTTATTACTTGGGAGCCAATCTATTTTAGAGAGAATATAAACAAACCTACAGTTTGAGAATGTGTATGCTGGATTGCTTAACTAAATAACACAAGTACTCTGCAAGAAACAATAAAATTTGCAGTGGTACTTCACAGAGTTCTTATATATAGGGACTGCAATATTCTGTTATTCTAAGAAATATTTATTTGGTCTCTTCCTTTGGTTGTTGGCACACAGTTCCTAAAACTCAGAATCTTTAAAGTGATGATTGTCTTTTGTATGCTGAGATGAGAGGTATCTGGCAGCCTCTAGATAGGTTCAGGATGATCACCAGAAAGACTAAGGCATGATTTAATTCTGAGAGAGGAGCTAAAGGTTGAGTTGATCACCAACACAATTCAATCACGCAGTGAAGTCTCCATAAACTCAAATTGATTGGGTTCTTAGAGTGTCTAGGTAACTGGATCCCGTGGCCATTCTTTAGAGCGCAGAAATGGAACTTCATGCCCTTTCCCACATACCTCATCCTATGCATCTCTTTTACCTGGCTGTTCCTTTGTATCCTCTGTAATATCCTTTATAAGGCACTAAATGTGTTTCCACAAGTTCTGGGAGCCTTCCTTTTAAATTAAATCCAAGGAGAGGGTTTTAGGGACACCACAGAAGAGAAGTACAGGTAAAACAACCTGGGGCTTGTAACTGGCAACTCTAGTGGGCAGTGCCGTGAGATCAAGCCTTTAATTGGCTGGATTGGAAGCTGTCTCCAGATAGAGAGTATCAGAACTGACTTGAATTAGAAAATCCCCATCTGGTGTCTGCTGGAGACTTGCTTGGTATACAAGGAACTAATACAATCTGGTGCCAAAAGCATAATAAATAGTATATGAGAGGCAGAAAGAAACACTTTGGTTTTCTCTTCTCTTACGATGACATAGTTACTTTTGCCTTTAGTAACTGTCCAGCCTCTAACAGCACAGGAATATATTTTTCTGTTTTAATTTATTTCCATATACATTTATGAAATTTTGTATACACAAGAGTAAATCTAAGGAGCAATTATCTTCTTTGCAACATGATTCATGACAGTCAAATTATCTAGTAATTTCTTTTCAAAATAAGTCATTTTATTTTTTTATTTGATTATAAATGCAATATGCTTATAAAATTCAGAACAATTCGGAGAGGATAATGGGGGAGGTGAACATAACCAATGAACAATACTATGCATGTACGGAAATGTCATAATGAAACTCATTAAACTGTACACTAAAAAATTACTAATAAAAATTACTGGGAATAAAATAAAATTCAGAACAATTCAAGGGACTGTAAAGAAAAAAGTGACATTTCTAGCTTATGAATCAGAAATCACTACTGTTAATGTGTTGAGGCATATATACTTCTAAACATTTCTGTGCATAACAATGCAATTGCATACATGCATATTCCCACCTTTAAACAAGGATGTGATTCTTAAACAAGGATGTGATTATATAATAAATGGGGCTCTACAGCTCTAGTTTTTAACTTTGTATTTCTGACATCATCCACAGCAGTAAAACATCTTCATTATCTGTTATTTGCTGTTTAAATTGTATTATATTTGGATATGACTCATGTAGTTTGTATGTAATCATTTATAATAACTTAAATTATGTATTTTATATTTTATAATTATAATATGCAATTATTTAATCATGATTTAATTAAATAATGATGCAATGATAGGTAGATGTTTTACTTTTTAACATGATAATACAATTGTAGAATTTTCTAATCTATGCCTTTCAGAAACTGAAAGATCAAGCAGATATAAAAAGCAAGAACAAGGCAGGCGCAGTGGCGCACACCTGTAATCCCAGCAGTTTGGGAGGCAAGACAGGAAGATCACAAGTTCAAGACCAGAGGCAGTCTGCGTAATTTGGCAAGACTCTGTCTCAAAAAAGTAAAAAAAATGGGCTGAAGATGCAGTGCAGTGGTCCAGCGCTTGCAAAGTATGCAAGTGGAAGGCCTTAGGTTCAACACCCAGTACCTCATTTAAAAAACAACAAAACAAAACAAAACAAAAACCAAGAACAAATGCACATGATTTGAATGACAAAAATCAACACACTTGATGTTTTATATCCACAAACACACATGTAAATACATATTTATGTTATTCGTATAGAAGGTATATGTTCTTCATTTATCCCCAACTAGAAAATAATTAAAGGAAATAATACATTTTGACACAAACAACATTCTCCAAAGTGAAAATTTTATGATAAATATTTTGATTATGTGCCATCTACTAAATTAACAATCTAAAAGTTAGCTTAATAACTTATACGTCAAAGAATAGAAATTTAAATAGTACTGAATCTAGACTCAGAGACAAAATGTCCACATAAAAATTTATGGAGGGCAGAAAACCTTGTTTGAGAAAAGTATATACTTTTAAATGTTTTTATCATTAAAAAAATAGTAGTTGCCTCTGTGCATACACACACACACACACACACACACACACACACACACACACACATTTTTATGTGCAGTTTCTCCAGGGTAAACAAAATTTCATCACATTCAACACTGTCCTACTATGTACATCACACGTGGAAATTTGCATTTTTTATTTCCCTTTTCCTTTTTACCCTGTTCCCCCGTCCTGCATCAATCTTTACAATAGGATCCTTTTCCAAGCCCCGTACCCTGTAATTCGTTTGACTTAATTTCTCCAGATTATCAATCTCTATTTCTATGGGTAATTGATGGCTGCAGGTGAAAGGAGTGGATATTTGTGATTCTACCTTCCACACATTCTTCCATCTAATTTATAATATTAGGTCTGAAAATGCTTGGGCTTTTATCTCCCGGTATTCTCTGATATTTTACATGGGTAGACACTATTTTGGCTGTACCTGCATCCTGTCCTTTTGGTTACCTGGCCATGTCAACTCCTCTGTCTTTTGGAGCTCTGTGAGAGTAAAAGCTTCTATATAAGGTACTTAGGTTTATTTTATTATTCAGTGTTAAGTCAGCTATGGTTCTGCTAGTCACTATCCTTATCTCCCATATTATTTGCATCTGTACAATTGTGTTTTCTTTTAAATTATTCCTCTACTTTCTTTAGTGCATACAGCTGTACCACCATGGCATCCAATCCCCTCAGATCTCAGAAGCTAAGCAGGGTTGGGCCTGGTTAGTACTTGGATGGGAGACTGCCTGGGAATACCAAGTGCTGTAGGTTTGAGAAAAGGACCTGGTAGCCCACTCTCCCCAAAATAATCAGCCACTGAAAACCTTATGAGTAACAGAGAAGCACTAACAATAGTGCCAGACATGGCACAGTGTTGGGTAGTATTTTGTCTTTTGTACATAGGGTGGCTATGAGCCAGACACCGACTCTACAACATCTAACCACCACCACCTTCCTTGGTAGGGTCTTGGAAAGGAGTCAGGAAAATGTGAATAAACAGATATATTAGGAAACATACAAAATATATTCTTTTATTAAATCATAAAAGCTCTATGAGGATGGAATTATGATTGCTAAGCCAAAATGATGGTTTATAAAACTGAAGTTTAGTGAGCCCGGAGGATTGCAAGTTTGAAGACAAAGACAGCCTGCATAACTTGGTGAGACCCTGTCTCAAAAATAAATGTTGAGGTACAGCTGAGAGGTAGCGCACTTTCCTAACACAAGACCCTAGGTTCAATTGTCAGGTGGTAGAGAAAAAAATTAATAAGTTGCCTTTGCGAAGATTATATTTTCTGGAATGAGTAGAACCAGGATTCAATGTCAAGAAGTTTGCTCATACAGAGACTTTGGCTGTGATACCATGTCCACAGCATAGAGCTACTCTCTCACTGGCTCAGTACCTTGAGCTGCAACCCAGCTTACTCATTTGTCAGCTGCTGGGCTTTGTCTTTAAGTCTCTTCCAGGCCTGAAGTTAAGGTAAAGGATGAAAAACTGTGTCAGATACCTCAACAAGAACACGTAGAAAATAGGTGGATGTTTTTGCACCCAATTCCAATGAAAATGTAGATGAGCATCCATGGATAAGCTTGTTAGTTATAAAATGTCATTCACTGCCTTTTAAAGTTTTCTTGGTTTTGTGTGTCCTTTGGAAAGGCAACATGAACAAGGAGAAAACTATCATCTCCATTTGTAGAGAATAAAAGGAAACATAGAACTTATCTGCTTTCAGTCCAACATTTTCAAATGACCTTATACCTGCAGGTTTCTCCACCTCATCTATTTAAGAATCTTCAGATGGATAAATGGCATTTTGCTGGTTAAGATCTCTTTAGAATAAAATATTGTACCCATGTAGTAGGCTTGCATTTTCAGAAAAATAATTACAGGTATCAAATAGTGACAGTGAATAATTGGTTACTTTATGCAGTGGCTATTTTAGAGGGTATAAAAAGGCATTCTTATTAATATGCACATTTTATTTTTATATGAAATGCCACCATGCTATTAGCAATGTGTGAAAAATTATAAAAGTGACAATATTTCAGTTAAAGGAACTGTTTCTGAGACAATTCCTTCAGGAAGAAAACACAAAATAGTGGAGTGATGAAGTGGATATAAAAAAGGAAATCAAGGAAGTTTTTCTCCTTTTCTTGGACATTTAGATTTAAAATATCATATAACTTTATATTATCTTAAGATAATATCTACAGATGTACATATTTTTATTTGATCTGGGTTTATAAATGCTTCTAACCTGTGATCAACAATGATTTGTATACATGATTGGATTTGCTCCAGGACAAATGAGACTTTACTGTGACAGGAATCTATTATAAAGCCAGTAATTGTTGTTGTTGTTAGGTGCCATCGAGTCAGTATCCGACTCATAGCGACCCTCTGTACAACAGGGGAAACACGATTGTCAGTGCTTCTCTGCTGTTCATAGGGTTTTCAATGGCAGATTGATTTTTGGGAGGGGGTTGCCAGGTCCTTCTCCCAAGCCTACAGCTTCTGGTGTTCCCAGGCGGTCTCCCATCCAGGTACTAACCAGGCCTGACCCTGCTTAGCGTCCGAGATCTGATGGGATCGGATGCCACAGGGCTACAGCTGCAGGCATAAAGCCAATAATTAGTAATGAGGATATATTATCTCATTGATAATAAAAACAAACCATTGAGTTGAAACAGAGAGAAATTTTGTACATAATTTTGAATAGAAAAATGTAGATTTTTTTTAAAAAAAAACTTATTTTCAGGAATATATTGAGAGGAGCGCATTTAATGAAGTCTCTGTGTACTTCCCAAGTTCACAGCCATTTGAGAAATAGGATGTGGGAGACAAAAAAATGGAGACCACCATGAGCTTTATTAGCTGATTGGAATGATAAAGTCAAATTTGCCTACTCTATTTTCGAAACCAAAAGGTTGTACTGCCTCAACCCAAGAAGCTCTGAAAAACTTCTAGCTTCCCTCAGAGAAGAGAAGCCTGCCCTTCTGAGATGACCATAAGGCTGGGGAGGCAACACAGCACACCCAGGCTAACACTGGGCATATCTTCAAAGAAAGTACATAGAAAGGAACAGAGAAAACTCTGCTTCACCATTCTAAACCCATCTGTCCTATTGGTCTTTCTTTTCCGTCAAAAGCAACAGAGACATTGCAGCAAGGGGCCAGGCCAGGTATATTAATTTTTGTCTCTACCACCTGACAATTGAACCTAGGGTCTTGTGTTAGGGAAGTGCGCTACCTCTCAGCTGTACCTCAACATTTATTTTTGAGACAGGGTCTCACCAAGTTATGCAGGCTGTCTTTGTCTTCAAACTTGCAATCCTCTGGGCTCAGCCTACAGAGTCACTGTAATGACAGGTGTGTGCCACCGTGCCCAGTTATACTATCGCTGATGTCCTTTTACGTGGCATTTTGAGTCTTGAATTGGAAGTTAATTTCCCATATAATGCTGCCAAGAGCCCACTTACTGTCCAAATAAAATATTTTTGGACAAATGAGTATGGAGCTTCATGTCACTTGTTGTTAGGTGCCATCAAGTCAGATCCAATTCATAGTGACCCTCTTGGGTTTTTAAATGGCAGATTTTTTTTCCAGATTGCTTTGGGAGTGCATTGCCATGTCCTTTTCCTGTTTTTGTGGTGCTGGGGATCAAACCCAGGTCCTCAGAGAGTGCAGCATGGCACTCTCCCACCTGAGCTAAATCCCATCTCCTCATGTCACTTAGACCCTCAAAATCAACTACTATTACGCAGATAAGGTAATTTCTGTAACTGGAAAGACACAACGTAGAGAACAGTTCCACCTAGAACTTAGAGTTTCATCATTTAGGAAATACATGTATTTGGTCATCAGAGTAATCATTTTCATGGGCTTTGAGGAAGTTGTGTTCAGCTTAGGGAAGGATATGGGGCATCAAGTCAAAGCCACTGACAGAAAACAATGACCACAGGAAATAAGGGCAAAGAAGCTTCCAACATGTAATATTTGGAAATGTCACAGACTTAAATTTATGCCTCAGAATGGATTTATAAAGTCAATAGATGTTGAATTAAAACTGAGAAAAATAAAGTAATTATGCTGTCTTAAATTCTAGTTACGTATTCCTTTTCCTTTAACAAGTAGATGATATTCTGCAATTCTACAAGAAATAATACTGAAATATAAGCTATTCAAGAATGTTAGTTTGAACTGGAAAATTTTGCTATTGGAAAAATGATAACTATAGTCAATCTGATTTATTATATGTCTAAATAAGAGGTTAAAATCTGACAGAAATAATTTGCATGACATTTATTTGGTACTTATATTGTGCCAGGGAGCACACAATGAACTATGGAATGTAATGTACATATCATCCCTAAGAGATGACTCCATAATGATTCTCATTTTATGGATAGAGAAGCTCACATTTATAAGTCATTTTGCCAAAGTCTCATGCCCAGAAATTAGCAAAGCCACTGTGGAGAACAATTCTATTTATTACAATGTCCAAAACAACCCATAGGTAATTCAATAACAATTTTTGTAGTATTGTAGGTCATGGTAGGTAACTGCTTTATAAAAGATATTGATCCCCGTACTACCCATACAAAAAAGATATTAACTTAGAAAACTCAGGTATTTTTAAAAGTATAATTCCAACAAGTTTATATTGTCTAAGTACATTGCCAATAGCAACTGATTTTAATTAATTGCTTGTACCATTTATTTTCTCAATAGAGTAACATCCTCTATTCTCCTGATTCAATATTTTTAACTAACAAAGAGGAAAAAAGAAACTCTATTAGAGATTGTGATTTCTATTATACCAAATAACTGGATGAAAAAAATACTAAATTAACTAGATTATTTTCCCCAAACTTAGCTATTGTCCCAAGCCTAAAGTTTTTTTTTGTCCCCCCCCCCACAGTTTTTAATATTTAAGTTGGTCTATTAGACACAGATTAGGTTAGTTCATTCCTTGCCTGGGTAAACATTTTTAGTAAACCATTTTTAGATAATATATAGGGGGTATTTATATGATTAGAGCTATGTTTTACTCCTGACTTGGCCACTTAATTGCTATTGGTCTTAGAACTAATTATCATCATGTTTTTCTGAGGACTCATTTTCCCCATGTGTTTTGGCTGCCAGAATAATGGTTCCCTAAAGATGTCTAATTCCCACAGCCTATAAATATACTAGATTATATGCTATAGCTTGAATCTCCCCACCAAAAGTCATGTAGAAATTTGATCCCCATTGTGAGATGCTAAGGAGGTGAAACTAGGTGAGACCTATAAGAGGTGATTAGATTATTTGGGCTCTTACTTCAAAACTGGATAAACTTATGCTTGGATTAATGAGTTAATGGCTTATCTTGAGGGTGGAAATATCAAAGAAGCCACTGTAGCTTTGTCCTTTTTATGTGTCCTTCTCATCATGTGATGTCCTGCCCCATCTCAGGACTCTGTTGAGTCTACACCAGCAAGAAAGCCCTCTCCAAGAGTAGCTTTTTGACCTTGGATCTCCCAGCCTCCACAACTATAACTGGAATAAATCTTTATTCTTTACAAATTATACAGTCTGTGACTTTCAATTATAATAACAGAAAACAATCTAAGACACATGGCAAATGGGAATTAAGGTTGCAGATGGGAGTAAGGTTACTACTCAGCTATCCTTGAGTTGGGGAGACTAATCTTGATTAATGGGAAAAACCCAATGTAATCACAGGATGCTTAAAATATAAAGAGGACAATGAGATTATGGAGAACATGAAAGACCGCATGAAAAAGACCTGACCTTTGTTACTGCCTTTGAAGATGGAAGAGGGGGCCACAAACCAAGGCCTGTCAGCCACCTCCACAAACTAGAAAATGCCAAGAGCACAAATTCTCTCCCAGTTCTTCCAAAAGAAACAATATTCCTGGTGACACCTTGAGTTCAGCCCAGTAAGACTCATTTTCAACATTTGGCCACCATAATAATAAGAAAATAAATTTATTTAAACCCATTATTTTATGGCAACTTGTTGGGGCAGCAACAGGAGGCCAAAATATCTAGTAATTGGGACATTAAAAGTACAGCTAATTGGTACTGGCACAAAAATACACTTGAAGACCAATGGAACAGAATGGAAGACTAAGAGATACGTCCATGCAACTAAAGCCACCTGATTTTTGACAAAGGGGTTAAGAATGTGCAATGGAGAAAAGACAGCCTCTTCAACAAATGGTGCTGGGAAAACTGGATATCCACTTGCAGAAAATTGAAAATAGACTCCTATCTGTCAATTTGCATTAGAGTCCACTTGAAATGGGTAAGAGACCTCAGCATAAAACCAGAAATCTTAAAACTAATAGAAGAAAAGACAGGAAAGATGTTCCAACTCATAGGCATAGGAATGTATTTCCTTAACAAGACTCCAATAGCCCAGGAAACAGTACCAAGAATTAACAAATGGTATTACATGAAATTAAAAAGCTTCTGTACAGAAAAGGAAACAATCAATAGAGTTAAGGGAGAGCCTACAGGATGGGAGGGAATCTTTGCATAGTACATATCAGACAGAGGACAAATTTCAAGAATATACAAAGAACTTAAGCAAATACCAAGACAACAAATAACCCAAAAATATAAGTGGGCAAAGGAGGCAAACAGGCAGTTCTCAAAAGAAGAAGTTTGAAGGTCAAAGAAACACATGAAAAATGCCCAATCTCTCTAGCCATTAGGAAAATGCAAATCAAAACAACACTGAGATTCCATCTCCAGTAAGAATGGCCAAGATCAACAAAATGAAAACAAATGTTGTTGAGGATGTGGGGAAAAAAAGTAACCCTTTAACACTGCCAGTGTGATTATAAAGCAGTTCAACCACTTTGGAAATCAATATAAAGTTACCTCAGAAAACTAAGAATAGAACTGCCATACAATCCAGCTATATCACTCCTGGGAATATACCCAAAGGATGATAAGTCATCATACCACAAGAACACCTGCACTTCCATATTTAGTGCAGCACTCTTCACAATCAAAGGGTATGGAATGAACTCAGATGTCCATCACTGCAGGAAAGGATTAAAAAGTTGTGATATAAATACACAATAGAATATTACTTAACAACAAAAAAGAATGAAATAACGTCATTCACAGAAAAATGAATGGAATTGGAGAATATCATCCTAAGTGAATGAACCCAGCCCCAAAAGAGAAATATCATATATTCTCACTCATATCTGGGAGCTAAATCTAACTTAAAGGAAGAAAAAAATCTATACATACATAGATATATAAAAAGGAACAATCAGGCTTATCCAAGAAGGGAAAATATAAGCAGAGTAGAAAGAATGGGGAGGGGAGAAATGGGAATGGAGCAAAGATTGTGGAGGGGGTATGGAGAAGGGAAATAATGTAGGAGGATAAAGGGAGAGAGTATAATCTCAAATTATGTGATGCAATTATATGAATACATGGGAAAAACAGGGGAATATATCTCTTAATTGCATATGATTTTTACTACATATTAATGAAAACGTTCCATAAATTATGTAAGTTGATGAAAGTGTAACTAAAAATGATGTAATAGGTGCACAGTGGAAATAAGAAAAGCCTTATTACTCTGTAGCCCACCAACATTTATTAATGAAAAAGAAGTATAGCTGGTATGACATGCATGCAGTGATTAGTCCAATACCTGTGCAGATCAAAATTCAATAAATGGCAACTGTTAATAATCTAGTTATTTTGTAACTAGCACTAAATTTTTTATAAAATGCTGATACAAGCAAGCAAAAGATATCAAATGCAGTACAGTCTACTAAAAATAATAAGAACACTTAGATCCACTGCTACATGACATTCCAGGGAATGATTGAAAACCTTAATATTTATGGTAGGCAGGATATCAACTGTGATAAGTATTAGCATTCAGAGAAAACAAAAACCACAGGAGAGTCCCAGTGTTCTTTTTATCCAACTGAGCACTTTAATGAATATATTTAAATACTTGGAATAAATCTGTGTTTATTTCAACAAAACTTGATAGCATCAAAATTCCTAAGGGTGTAAGGTACTTAGAATTTCCATTTTCATGAATAGCTTCACTTTACAGACAACTAAATATATCTAATCTCAATAGATTGACTTTGGATAGAAATCATTTTAGATAGTACCTATTCCAAGTCACAAAGATGACTGAAATCCATTTTAACAAATAATTTTATTCCAAATGTCTTCAAATATCCATAGTTTTATAAGTCATTATTCCATGACACAGATGAAGGTCTGAATTGTTTTAAAGTAAAACATCTTTGATGATACTTATACTCATTTACACAGAAGAGTATTAATATACCAGATTCTCTGTTCTGGTAGAATGTCTAGTTTTTTTACTTTTTTTCTATGACTCATAAGTTGATCTTTTTAGCTTAGAACAGTGTTGTTTTCATTTTTTCAGAATCAAGGAAGAATTTTGAACATTAAGCTTATATTTTAAATCTCTTTAGTAGCACTCTTCCTAAAAAATCCATTTTTATGATATCTGCACTCAGTAGCAAATTCTCTATTGCTCTTCTTCCTTGTTATAACTATCAAAGAGTTAAGCACTTTGATGACCAGCCTATGACTGAGATGCAATGTATCATAGATAATGTCTTGAACATTGTTGTTGTTGTTGTTAGGTGCCATCAAGTCGGTATCCGACTCATAGCGACCCTCATAGGGTTTTCAATGGCTGACTGTTTCGGGATTGCCTTGGGAGTGGATTGTCAGGTCCTTCTCCCATTTTTGCGGTGCTGGGAATTGAACTCAGGACCTCAGAGACTGCAGCACAGTGCTCTACCAACTGAGCTAAATCCCAGCTCATCTTGATCATAGTAGGCACAGAATGGAGATTTAATAATGAGTTTGCTACTCTTTGCATACTATCTTTAGTGATCCCATTCCACAGAAGACAATAGAAACTTATTGACTTATGATCTACCATTTATTCATTTATATAAAATATATACTGGTATTATATAAAAGATGCTTTACTTGGTGTTATGACTTGAATCTTAAATGTCTCACAGAATTTCCTGTGTTGAAAGCTTGGTCCCCACATGGTCCCCACTTATTAGTGGTCCCCACTATTAGGAGGTGGTGGAAACTTTAGGGATGGGGATTAGTTGGAGAAAGTAGGTCATTGGAGGCATGCCTTTGAAGAGCATATTGGGACTCCAGGCCCTTCTCTCTCTCTTTGCTTCCTTCCTGCCTGCCATGGAGTAAGCAGCTTTGTTCCACCACATGCTCCCTCCATAGTGTTCTGCCAAGACACAGGACCAAAGGAATGAGGCCAAACAACCAAAGACTGCAACTTCCAGGAGACCGAATCAAAATAAATCTTTTCTCCTTTTAAGTTGATTTTCTCAGATATTTTGTCACAGTGACAGAAAACTGATGAATACACTAGTTAATGAGGGGATAACACAGAGATAAATAAGGAAATGTCAGTAATTTAGTCAACTATAAATGAGATATGAGAAGAGTCAGGACTAATGTACAAAATTTTTACTAGGATGAAGTGAATATTTTAGAGTTGGGATACTCTTTGGCAGATAATGAGAAATCTCAGTTCAAACTACAAGTTTTCAAAAATTTGTATTTAATTTGAATATCTGAGAATATTAATCAATTTGAAGTATCAACAAAAGATGTGAAGGTAATAAAAGATTTTTAAAAAGATCTTACATGATAATCTGCAACTACAATCACTACTAGACTATAAGGAGAGTTACAGAGTCTTTGCAAGTATCCATAGCTTTCAGACTACTCTTGATAACTCTTCAGCAATGTAATTTTTAAAAATTGCATTGCTATAGAGTTCTCACAGGGAGTTTTGAAATATTTCACTCACCTAGTGTTTTGGGGAGATTTCCTTGAAATCATACTCCATTTATACTACATTGTATCATATAAACAGTTCAATCATATGCTCTGTACTTCTTACACACAAAACATTTAAATAAACTATTCTTGATTCATATGTGTAGTTTATTCTACCTGCATATGTATGTTAACTGTAATATTTTTGATTTTGCTCTATTTTTTATTATTTTTTCTACCTACTGTAATTTTTCTGCTTTATCTTTCTAGGTTAGTAGTTTTTCCCCTAGGTGTCTATTTTTGTCTACTCAGATCTAATATAAGTCACATGAAAGCTCTTTGGAAATTATATAGGTAAGTCCAACTTGTTTAGTTTTTAGATATACAAAGGATGATCTAGGTGAGCTATTTTGTCAGAAACCTTTAAATGTATTACCTTAGGTTTATTCTTTCAGTTGGTCAGTCCCAAGATCTCTTGCCTGACTCATAGCATCATAGGAACTGAAGGTGCTGCAATTCTGAACCTTCATGACATACTTCACCATGTAGACAAACTTTTAGAGGCCCTCAGCTTTTTTTCTTGGCAACAGAAATAGGAAACAGGTGATGCAAATTACTTAAGATTTCTGAGGATTTATGCTACAAGTGTGTCACTCCAACTCCACAATTAGTTGAGATTCATATTCTTACCTCCTTTCCTTCTTCCCAAAAGAAAATCACTGATTACTCTTGTCAAATCATATTTTTTGCTACCATCTCCTTTCCCATTTCATTTTTCTGATTTTATGCCTCATGACCCAACAATAGTGAAATATTAAACACACATATGCTCACACATGCACTCCTCATCACTTTAGTATATTTATATGAAAGTGATAGTAATAAAAATAAATGATTTAATTTCCTGTTGAATAAGAGTAGTCTCTTATTAGGTATTCATCTTATGGACAGGCAAGAATATGATAATCCACAGGTAGGATGTGGACGTTACACACTGCATTCTTGTGGATGCCTCTTTCCATTGGTATCTGCAAGATCATTTGTGCAGAAAATTCAGCTCCATCTTTTCCTCACACTATAAGATGCATCACATTAATTCCCACAGGCTTACATGGAAGACGTTGTTGTTATTGTTGTTAGGTGCTGTCATGTCCAACTCATAGCAACCCTCATAGCGTTGTCAATGGTTGATTGTTTTGGGATTACCTCAGGAGTGGATTGCCGTGTCCTTTTCCCATTTTTGTGGTGCTGGGAATCAAAGCCAGGACCTCAGAGATGCAGAGCGGTGCTCTACCAACTGAGCTAAATCCCAGCCCTGGAAGACCTAGTAAACTGGGCATCCATCTGATTCAAATTCTCTTGCTCAAGAGGAAGCTCCCTGTTTATTGCCACATAGATACTTTAAATTATATTTAAGAATTTAAATTTGTACTTTCAACTTGAAAAAAACCCTTGTCCTTATCAACTGGCTACATTTGTACTGGGAATGGGGGCTCATTCTCCAGTTTGATTACCATTTTCTTAAAGTTAACATACATGAAAATTTGACACAATTTCTGTCACCTGAATTATTAAGCAGAGAATAAGTGAAGAATAAGGCAAATTTGCCTTATGCAAATAGATGACACTTGTATTTTCAATTCACACTTACGTATTTATGTTACTTCTGGTAAGGGGGAGGAGCAGTGCATTAATAACTCTGTGAGCTTTAGTTTGCTAAATCTTCCTGATATATCTCAAACAACCCCAAACACAGGGCAGAGTTATTTTTCATTTTAAGTTATCTTTCTAGGCAGTATTTTAAATATTTTTACCCTTTTATCCCCAAGAAATATTTTCATCTTTAATTTGTGGATGAGCACCAGGAATTCTACAGCTTTTCTTAATCAGCAGCCAAAATCAGAGGAAGGTACATGGACACATGTGATGAGAATGACAAGATTAGATGGAAAGAGGGATTTGTTTTCCCCAGCAGTCTCTTAAAAGTGTATTTGTTTTTACTGATAGATTAAAATGTTCAGATAGATCAAAATGTTATATGTTATGCTTATACCTTTTGTCATGACTGGTTTTGATGTCTCTCAATTACATTTGCACAACAGGTTATTTGCTACAATTCTGCATGTTGGGAAAAGAAGACATGTAGATAGTTTGATGAAATACTGATCCACAGGCATGAGCACCACATGTCCCCTTGGTTCATTCCTGCTTCAATTTCTGAAAAGAAAGTAGAAGATGAAGAAGAGATGAACAGGAAGTGGAGAAGGAGAGATGGGTGCACAGTAAAGGATGCTTATCGGTCAGCCAAAGTGATAATATGGGAACTTAAACTTTTTTGTTTAATAAAACCCACTGGCTCACCTTACCTTTAGAAAATATATACAGATTCCCAAATGGGAAACAGACATATGCATATGCATTTTATATCATGAGAATCATCCGCCCACCCATGTTTTTCTTCTCTCCCAAATGAGAATAATTGGTTACTCTGCTTCCCAAATTACAAAATATTTTTGTGTTATCATTTCCTTTCCTGTTTTCATTCTGTTTTTTAAACCACAATATAGTCCTTTTCTTATTCCAGTTTATTTTAAAGTGCTATATGTATACACTAGTTGTTGTTGTTGTTGTTGTTAGGTGCCGTTGAGTTGGTATCCGACTCATAGCGACCCTCATAGGGTTTTCAATGGCTGACTGTTTCGGGATTACCTTGGGAGTGGATTGCCAGGTCCTTCTCCCATTTTTGTGGTGCTGGGAATTGAACTTGGGACCTCAGAGACTGCAGCGCAGTGCTCTACCCACTGAGCTAAATCCCAGCCCGTATACACTAGACAAAATTATAATGTAATTGTATCAGTTTATAATTGTAACAGTGAGTAATTATAAAAAGCCTTCACAGAATCTAAAATGCCATCACATATAAAATGTCATCACATACAGGATGCAACTTTATTTTGTGCACATCTATGTTAAATATCAAGCTATTACCTCTTAGCTTTAGAGCCATCCTTGTGTATTCTGCCTCATGATATTGGTGGCGGGACCCTGAGCCCACAATTTTACTTTGCCCACTGGCTTTCTGTTACCTTCTCACACCAGGGATCATTGTGGGGAAGACAGGGAGGCTGCTGAGGAAGAGGAGACTGGCTCCTTCCTGTGTGTGTTCTATTCCTCGGTGTTATAGATTCCCTTGTCATACTGATGTGTTGAAAATATCTTAGTCCATGGTTTGCCTTCTAATTTTCTAAACAGTGTAAGTTCAATTCTACAATTGATTTAAATTTTGACAAAGTTCAATGTAACAATTGTGAGTTTTCATGTTTTGTGTCCTTTCCAAGAAATATTTGTTTTTTTGAAGGTCATAAAGTCAGTCTTCTGTTTTCCTTTAGGAAGCTTTATGGTTCTGGGTTTCACATGTAGGGGTATAACCAATATAAAAATAATTATTTTGTATAGAGTTAGGTAAGAATGAGGTTCAGTTTTCAAAATCATATGACTATCCAGTTGTTCCAGAACCATTTGTTAATACAGATTTTCTTTTCTCACTAAATTGACTTCTTAACCTCTTTGTTGAAAATCAGTTGACCACATATGTATGGGAACATTTTTGTAGTCTTGATTCTTACTTAATTATCTTTTTCTTTCTCTTTCTGCCAGTAGCTCTCTAATAATGTGGGAGGTAAGGATTATTAAAACCTCCTGCCCCCCTCTCCCTCCCTCAATAGTGCTTCAAGTGTTCTAGATCTGTGCCTCCAATATGGTAGTCATCTGTCCAATGTGGCTTTGAACCCTTAAAATGTATCTGATCAGAACCTAGATGTGACATAGGATAAAAATGCATACTGTTTTTAAAGCATATTTTGAAAAAAGTATGAAATATTAATAATTGCCTAACAGTGACTCTTATTGCAATGATAATGTTTCTGTTATACTGGGTTAAATATAACTCATTATTAAAATCAATTTCATGGTTTACTTTTACTTTTACAATGTGGCAGTAGTAAGTTTAAAATTAGATGTAGCTCTCAATCTATTTTATTGGAACGTAGTGCTCCTAGGTCCTGAATTTCCATATAAAATTCAACATTAACTTGTTTGTATTTTTCAAAACATCTTTCTAAAATTTTGAAACCAAATATAGTACATGTAGAGTCTTAGCAATATTGATTTAAATCATGTTTTAAATCATAAGTACAATTTACCTCTACATTTTTTAGGCCTTCAATTCTATCAATTATTTATAGTTTTCAGCATAAAGGTACTTATTATCCTTTTTCTAAAAAAGATACACTTGGCATTTAAAATATGTGAGATGTTTTGAATACTACTGTGTCAAAATATCATTTCTGATTTTTCATTTCTAAAATGCAGGAATACTATTAATTTTTACCTGCTAACCTTACCTATTTTGCTTCTTTTATTTTATGGTCTTCTATAATCTTAGACGCTTAATTTCATCCTACTTCTTTTTAAAAGAAGCAGTATTTCTTGTAATTTAAAATATTCAAGCAGGTTTCATAAAATTTTTCAAATAATACCTCAATATAATAAAGATGAGAAATGACAAACCTATAGCCAGCATTACACTAAAGGGGAAAAAGCAGAAAATCTTTCCTCTAAAACCATGAAGGAATTAGGATGTCTGCTTTCTTCACTTTTTATTCAACATAGGGACTGAGTTCTTACCAGAGCAATGAAACAAGAGAAACAAATAAATGGGACACAAACAAAAGGATGAAGTAAAATTGTCCCTACAATATGATGCTATACGTAAAAGACTCCAAAGACTCCACAGAAAACTATTAGATTGGATAAAAACTACCAGCTAAGTAGCAAGATACAAAAATCAACACATAAAAAAAAGATTTTCTATTTACCAATAGTGAGCATGCTAAGAAAGAAATCAGGAAAACAATCCCATTCACAATAGCTTCAAAAAGGTTAAATGCCTAGGAATAAACCTAACCTAACAGGTGAAAGCCTTCTAGATCAAAAACTTCAAAATACTTAAAAGAAATTGAAGACAACACTACAAATTGGAAAGACCTCCCATCTCCCATGCTCATGGATTAGCAAAATTGATATGGTAAAAGTGGCTATATTCCTGAAAGCAATCCAATGATTCAATGTAATCTCTGTCAAAATTCCAATGATTTTTTTTTCAGAGAAATAAAAAAAATCACAAGTTCATATTGGAAACATCAAAGGTTCCAAATAGCCAAAGTAATCCTGAGCAGAAAGAGCAATACTGGAGGTATCACAATATCTGACTTCAAGTTATATGACAGAGCCATAGTAACAAAACCAGAATGGTAGTGGCATAAAAAAACGGACACATAGACCAATGGAATAAATGACCCAGAAATAAACCTACCTGATGCTTGGCAAAAGGACATACTTTGGAGAAAAGACAGCATGCAGCATGCAGAAGACTGAAACTATATCCTTCTCTCTCAGTCTGCACAAACACCAATCTGAAATGGACCAAAGGCCTTAACGTAAGACCTGAAACTTTGAAAATGCTAAAGTAAAACACAAAGGAAACACTTCAAGACCTAGGTACAGGCAAGAACATTCGGAAACGGACACCAATAGCTCAGGAAACAATAATAGCAAGAAGTGACAAACAGGCTTGCATGAAATTAAAATGCTTCTGCACAGGGAAGACCATTAATAAAGAGATAATTTACAGAGTGGGAGATAATCTTTGCCAGCTATATTTCAGACAGGGAGTTTATACCTAGAATATATAAAGCACTCAAAAAAGTAAACACCAAAAAGTCAAATAATCCAATCAATAAATGGGCAACTGAAATGAACACACAGTTCTCATAAAATATGCAGTGGTAAGATATGAAAATAGGTTCGATGTGTTTAGCTATCAGGGAAACACATTCAAAATTACCCTCAGGTTCCATCTTGCCCCAGTCAAAACAGGTATAATTAAGAAAAAAATGCTCACAAGGATGTGGGAAAAAATGAACTCTTATGAACTGCTAATAGGAATGTAAATTAGTGCAGCCACTATGGAAACAATATAAAGGTTCCTCAAAAAACTAAAAATACAACAGCCATATGACCCATCACAACACTCTTGAGTATATACTTGAAGGAAACTAGGATAGCACAGCACAGAGATACCTGTAAACCCATGTTTATTGTGGCACTATTCACAGAAAGCCAACATATGGCATCAGCCCACATGTCTGTCAGTAAATGAATGGATAAAGAAATGTATACATATACACAATGGAATTTTGTTCAGATATAAAGAATGAGATTATGCCCTTTGCAATAAAATGGGTGGAAATAGAGGTCATCATGGTAAGCAAATTAAGTCACACTCAGAAAGACATAATCACATGTTCTTGCTCACATGTGGAGTCAAGATGACATTTATATATGTATGTAATATTTGAAACTAAAACGGGGAGTATGTTTGGGGAGGAAGGAGACTGGCTGAGGGGAGGGCAGAGGCAAGAGATGGTGATAAGGGGGAAATATGAGCAAACTAAATGTTATACTTGTATGAAAATGTCATAAAATCCATTAGTTTGTACACTAATTAAAATTTAAAAAAGGAAAACCTTCCCCAAAGCAATAGAAATATAAAAAATTCAAACAAAAATATTACAGAGTATTTATCAAGCATTTACTATGCCACGCTCTATGGAAGGTACTTCACCTGAATTACTTATTTAATCCTAGTAATTATGAAGTATTGTTATTCAAAACTGTGAACTGAGGCTTAGAGATATTAGGTTAAAGTAGCCACTGTGCCCCTATCCAATATTTTGCTTTGTACATATTCAGTTATCAGTGGAAAATATTGGTCTGAAAACATTAAATAGAAAACTCCAGAAACAATTCCTGAAGTTTAAATTGTGCACAGTACTGTCTGAGTAGTGTGGTGATATCTCATGCTGTCCCACTCTGTCCTGTCCAACATATGAACCACCATTTCCAGTATATCTATGTGTAAATCTTACACATCAGTCACTTAGTAGCATTTCTGACTACAAAATCTACTGCCACGTCACTGAAGGGCTCGTGTTAAGTAATCCTTCTGGAGCACACTAACACTCCATCACAATTTCTATGCCATTCACCTCACTTTGTTTTTACCATTAGGAATTATACCATCTCACATCATTTCAAGAAGGACCAGTATAGTACAATACAGTATTTTGAGAGAGGAGACCACATTCACATAGCCTGTACTCTAGTATGTTGGCATAATTGTTTAATTCTATTAAATATTCTTGTTATGATCTTGCTGTGCTTAATTTAAAAGTGAAACTCTTTCATAGGTATGTATATAGGAAAATCAGAAAATTTAGGGTTTGAAACTATGCGTAGTTTCAGGTACTCACTGAAGATCTCAGAACATACCCCTTGTGAATAAGGGTGGGCTATTGTACATGCTTCCCCCACACATCTGTCAGTTTGCTGCACTGTGGGGGCTTGTGTGTTGCTATGAGGCTGAGAGCTATGCGACTGGTACCTCGGATATGAGCAAGATTACACATGGTGGACAGGTTTTCAGCTGAGCTTCCAGACTAAAACAGACTAGGGAGTAGCACCTGGCGAAACGCTCCTGAGAAACAACTAGCCACTGAAAACCCTATGAATAGCAAAGAAACACTGTCAGATATAGTGTCGGAAAATGAGCCCCCCCAGGTTGGAAGGCACTCAAAAGATTATGGGGAAGAGTTGCCTCCTCAAAGTAGAGTCTACCGTGATGACAGAAATGGAGTAAAGCCCCAGGGACCTCCATTTGCTGATGTGGCATGACTCAAAATGAGGGGAAACAACTGTAAACATCCATTACTAATTGGAACATGAAATGTACATAGTATGAATCTAGGAAAATTAGAAATCGTTAAAAGAGAAATGGAACGCATAAACATTGACATTCTAGGCATCAGTAAGCTAAAATGGACCAGCACAGGCCATTTTGAGTCAGACAATCATATGGTCTACTATGCTGGGAATGGTAAACTAAAGAGAAATGGGCTGGCATTCATCATCAAAAAAGACATTTCAAGATCTGTCATGAAATACAATGTTGTCAGTGATAGAATAATATCCATATGCCTACAGGGAAGGCCAGTTAATATGAGTATTATTCAAATTTATGCACCCAACACTTAGGTCACAAATAAAGAAAGGGAAGACTCCTATCAGCTTCTGCAATCTGAAATAGATCAAACATGCAATCAAGACATACTGATAATCACTAGTGACTGGAATGCAAAGTTTGGAAACAAAGAAGGAGGCTCAATAGTTGGAAAATATGGTCTTGGTGACAGCAACGAAGCCGGAGATCCCATGATAGAATTTTGTCAGACCAATGACCTTTTCATTACCAATACATTTTTTCAACATCATAAATGGAGACTATACACATGGACTTCACCAGATGGAACATACAGGAATCAAATTGACTACATATGTGGAAAGAGACGATGGAAAAGCTCTGTACAAAATGTCAAAACAAGACCAGGTGCTGACTGTGGATCAGACCATCAACTTCTCCTATGCAAGTTCAAACTGAAGCTGAAGAAAATTAGAACAAGTATACGAGAGCCATGGTATGACCTTTAGTATATCCCACCTGAGTTCAGAGACCACCTCAAAAATAGGTTTAATGCATTAGACACAAATGATAGGAGACCAGAAGAGTTTTGGAATGACATAAAAGATACCATTCAAGAAGGAAGCAAAAAGTTCTTAAAAAGACAAGAAAAAAAGAAAAGACCAAATTACATGTCAAAAGAGACAGGAGAACTTGCCCTTGAATGTCCAGCAGCTAAAGTAAAAGGAAGATATGATGAAGTTAAGGAACTAAACAAAAAATTTCAGAAGGCAGCTCAAGAAGACAAAAACAAGTATTATAATGACACGTGCAAGGAACTGGAGGCAGAAAACCAAAAGGGAAGAACATGCTCTGTGTTTCTCAAGTTTAAGGAAGTGAAGAAAAAATTCAAGCCTCGAGTGGCAGTAATGAAAGATTCTACAGGGAAAATATTAAATGATGCAGGAAACATCAAAAGAAGATGGGAAGAATACACAGAGTCATTATACAAGAAAGAATTGGTAGATGACCAAACATTCCAAGAGACTGCATATAAAGAGGAGCCAATGGTGTTGAAGGACGAAGGGGAAGCTGCCTTGAAAGAACTGGCGAAACACAGGGCTCCAGGAATTGATGGGATACCAATAGAGATGTTTCAACAAAAAGATTCAGCACTGGAGGTGTTAACATGTTTGCGCCAACAGGTTTGGAAAACAGCTACTTGGCCAACTGACTGGAAGAGATCCATATTTGTGCCTATTCCCAAAAAAGGGGATCCGACTGAATGTGCAAACTATTGGACGATATCATTAATATTGCACACCAGCAAAATTCTACTAGAGATCATTCAGAAGTGACTGCAGCAGTATATAGACAGGGGATTAACGGAAAGTCAAGTGAGATTCAGAAGAGGGTGGGGAACCAGGGACATCATTGCTGATGTCAGGTGAATATTAGCTGAAAGCAAGAGAATATCAGAAAGATGTCTATGTTTTACTGACTATGCAAAGGCATTTGATTGTGTGGATCATAACAAATTATGGATAACACTTCGGAAAATGGGAATACCAGAACACCTAATTGTGCTCATGAGAAATCTATACATGCACCAGGAGGCAGTTGTTCAAATAGAACAAGGAAACACAGCCTGGTTTAAAGTTGAGAAAGGTGTGTGCCAGGGCTGTATACTTTCACCCTATCTCTTCAATTTGTATGCTGAGCAAATAATCTGAGAAGCTGGACTTTATGAGGAAGAACGTGGCATCAAGATTGGAGGAAAACTCATTAACAACCCGCATTATGCAGATGACACAACTCTGCTTGCTGAAAATGAAGGGGATTTAAAACATTTACTGATGAAAACCAAAGATCATAGCTTTCAGTATGGGTTACGACTAAACATCAACAAAACAAAAATCCTTACAACTGGGTCAGCATGCAACTTCACAATAAATGGAGAAAAGATTGAGGTTGTCCAAGATTTTACTTTGCTTGGCTCTATAATCAACACCCGCGGAAGCAGCAGTCAAGAAATCAAAAGACACATTGTTCTAGGAAAAGCTGTGGCAAAAGATCTCTTTAGAGTATTGAAAAGCAAAGATGTCACATTGAAGACGAAAGTGCGTCTGACTCATGCCATGGTATTTTCAGTGGTATCATATGGTTGTGAAAGCTGGACATTGAATAAGAGAGACAGAAAAAGAATTGATGCTTTTGAATTGTGGTGCTGGAGACGTCTATTGAATATACCATGGACTGCCAAAAGAACCAACAGATCTGTCCTAGAATAAGTACAACCAGAGTGCTCCTTGGAAGCAAGAATGGCCAGACTGTGTCTTACATATTTCGGACATGTAGTCAGGAGAGAACAAGCCCTGGAGAACGACATCATGTTTGGAAGAGTGGCAGATCAACAGAAAAGAGGAAAACCCTCCACCAGATGGATTGACACAGTGCCTGCAACAATGGACTTAAACATGAATAGGATTGTTTGCCTGGCACAGAATCGGCAAGTGTTTCGATCTGCTGTACATAGGGTCGCTATGAGTCGGACTCGACTCGACGGCACCTAACAACAACAACAACAATTGTACATGCTTAAGGTCATATCATTAAGTTAGCATATAATAAAGTTAGGATTCTAAGAGAAGTTTGTCTCACTTTGAGTCTTGCGTCATTAAATTTGATCGTATATCATCTTTTAAGTCTCTTCCTTTTAAGTCACTTCTACCTTCTTTCTGGTTTTCACCAAAATAATATGCTAATTTTACTGTTATTTGTTTGCTGCCCAGTGCAGAAAAATTCATCAACTTCAGCATTTGCCAAAGAAAGTACAGAGGGATTTATTCAACTTTCTCAAAAATTCTATCTGGCCTTTTTTTTCTCAGAGACCACTATCTGTAGCTTATGGTCTAATTCTGCTGTGATGCCTCTTCTTTGGTGTCCTCTGCCCTCCCTCGGGGCCTCTGGGCTGGGGGAGTACCAGAGTTACTAACATCAAAAGTTCTGCTATCTCTACTCCTGAATCCATGGCTTTTCCTTGTAGGAATTATACTCAATTGGATGCATTAAGCCACAGCCATTTGTCCTTATCATAGCACTGTACTTTAGGTGTAGCAACCTCTAACCACACGTAAAATGAGAATCTGACTTTCCTCAAAAAAAAAAAAAAAAATCAGTGCTTATTCATGAGAGTGGAATCTCCATGTATTTTAGCAGATGGCCATGTATTGTTTCTTAGTGTTTGTTAGTTGGTGGGATGGGAGTGGGTGGATAGTGGATAGATAACCTTTCACATATCAATAGCTCAGGTGAGGCAACAGTTGTGATTTTGAATGAAATTTCATCAACTGAAAGGAAGGGAGGAATTGCCTATTAACGTTACATAAACACATTTTCTACACAGACTTAAGTTTTTATCTTTTCACATATAAAAATATTTTAGCAAAAACTAAAGGCTGAATACATATTTGATAACTAAATGATATTTAAACCAGAATCTCTAAATAAATACAGGCCAATTTCTAAGTGAATCTGAGAACTCATAAAGGAGCCCTTAATGACAGATTACAGCAATTCAACTTAGCAATGAAAGCATAATCATCTATCGATACATCTACACATTTTTCTAAATACTAAAACATCATACTTCTGTAATGTCACAGCTTATACCTGGAAGTTAATATTTTAAAAATACTAATTTTTATTTTTATTTAGTTATACTTAGTATTATGCCAGTAATAACAGCCAGTTTATAAGATATTTATAAATTGGTGGTGGTGTTTATAAATTAGGTGGAATTAAAAAAACAACTGATGAGTAATTATAGCAAAGTAAACAGTATAAATCTAAGTAAGCATAAGGTTATAAGGAATTCACCTTTGAATATCCTATACTATTATTAATAAACTATGCATGATGTATTGTGACAGAGTATCTTTCCAAAAAAAAAAAAAACTATTTTTCTTAGGAGAAAATTAGCTTTTCTTGCTACTAGAAAGAATTAGAATTTCCTGTAGGTGTTCATAGTGAATACTCTGTATGATATAGTGGATAATACTATTACCTCTCACTATAAGCAGATGTCATAGTATTAAACCTCCTTCAGTCAAAGAAGGTCTATAAGAAACACAAAATACCACAATTAGAACTTGCTTCTTTATGAGGATATGTTCTAACATAGGGATACTACATTATAATTTATTAATTCTGGGATTTATAATTCCCAGACCAGTTAGGCCATTCTATTTCTCATGCCTAAATTTTGGAGAAGAGTTGTGAAATTAAGATTATAATCTCTGGCAAAAAAATTGGGTGCATATATTTTATATTAATAAATAAGGGCATCCCCATAAATTATACCATCTCCTGCTGAAGATAATGAAAACAGATTTGGTTATATAGGAACTACTTCATCATGAAAACAGGTGCTATGGCGCATGCCTGTGATCCCAGTGATGCAGGAGGCAGAGGCATGAGGATCACAAGATCGAGAGCAGAGGCAGTCTGCCTAAGTTAGCAAGTCTCAAAAAGGTAAAAAAAAATGGGCTAGGGGTGCAGCTCAGTATTCCAGCACTTGCAAAGCATGCAAGGATGAGGCCTTAAGTTCAATCCCCAGTACTGCAAAAAACAAAACAACAACAAAAAACTACTTCATCATAAAACAAGGTGCCCTAATCATATGACTTAGGGTATGGCTAAGATTTTTTTCCTGAAAATAGTTCTGGGCAATTGAGACACAAAAAGGTTTTTCTTCACAATTATTTGGAATTATTAATAAACTGACTAAGAAAATAACAGGGGGGAAAATAGCCAACAACATTCCCCCAATCATACCATGAAATAAAGACCTCACAAATGTTTTTAAAAATCATTTTAGAGCTGCCTAACATAAACATTTTTTCAGATTTTAAATTTAAATACTGTATTGACTAAAGCCATCCTCTATTTGTATTCTAACTATAACCTAGCTCCTGTGTGATTTATAAAGCCTTTAATCTTGAAGAACAGA
This sequence comes from Pedetes capensis, assembly GCA_007922755.1. Classification (NCBI taxonomy): domain Eukaryota; kingdom Metazoa; phylum Chordata; class Mammalia; order Rodentia; family Pedetidae; genus Pedetes; species Pedetes capensis. The sequence continues at coordinate 38,987 of VMDO01008518.1, forward strand.
CCCATACATAAAATGTGCATTATTAATGTCTTTCTACCTCTTCCCAAAACTCATATTGATTACTCCATATGTTGTGGAGAATCATTGATCACTTATCAATTCTTTATGCAGAGTAATGAAGTCTAGTCTATAAATCTATGGCAGTAAATTTGTTAGTCCAATTTTTGTTCTGCACAAACTTTCCAGCATTCATACTAATGAAGAACTTTATTGTGCCCATTTTCAAATGCAGTCCTACTTACTGACAGCCAGGCATTGATTGGGTGTGTGCGTCCCTTTAAGTCACTGGATTGCCCAGAGTTGAAAGATTCAGGCATCAGCAGAGTGCACTTTAATTAGCCCTGAAGAAATCACAGTGGGGATGAAACAAGTTGGCTTGTTATTTTTCTGATTGTACTAACTGGCAAATAAAAGCATGTAATTGGATTTTTTCAAAAGGCATTGTCAGTCCTCTAGAGTATGCCCTGCTTATAGCCACAACAGCCTTACCTAATATGGATGTCATGCCTTCCTAAAGAGCCTTCTGCAGAGTGAGAAGGGTGGGGCACCAGGAACACTGTTGAAATGGCGCCCCTGTTGGCTAGGCCTTCACCTCATGGACTTGAAAGGAGGGGCTATCGATCATCCTCACTGGGTCTGCAGCTATGCTACCCTGTGCTGGCACAAGGATCTGTTTCCTACTCAGAGCAGAAAGGACAGAGAAAGGAAAATTCATGATGGGGAAAAGGTACAGAGTTCTATCTGGGACAGTAACCCATACAGATGCTTCCTTAGGCATCATACAAATTATAAGGGGGTAAGAAAGAAATCTAACTTGTATGTATCCTCTTGAACACAACAGCTAGTATTGTTTTCTTTCACAGAAAGTGAGTCTTTACTGTAGAATATTTGAGAAACTGTATGCATATATCAAGTCAGCCCTCCATACTCGTGAGTTCTGATCCCTGGATAAGATCGAGGATGGGAAATCTTTAGAAGGAAAAAACCACATGTGGATTAAACATATTCAGACTTTTCTTCTTGTCAGTATTTCCTTAATAAAACAGTATGGCAACTATCTGCATAGCATTACACTGTATTTAAGTCATGCAGTAGTGAGTTAAAGGCTATGGGAAGATGTCAGTAAGTTATAAGCAAATATTTGTCATTTTATATAAGGCACTTGAAGATCCTCAGATTTCAGTATCTGTGGGGGTCCTAGAATCAATCTTCCATGGAGAGAGGGTCTGCTGTCCCCCCTTTCTCATCTCATATTTCAGAGTTGCAAGCATAAAATGTATGTATACTCATAAGTTTGTTGGAATAAAATGTTTATGGCAAATATATCTGTGAAATTATTTCTTTGGGATTTGCTATCATGAGTCAAAAAAAAAAATCCTGTCTTCTGAAGTTGCTTTAATTGACTCATGGGCAGGGATCTTAGAGGAATTAGTATTTTCATATAAAAATTAGTTATGAAAGGCCAAGAAGGCTACAGACCCAGTGTTTCCTGGGAATAAACAAAATAAAAATTTTAACAAAATATGAGGAAGTAAAACCCATAATACATAAAAACATATGATGGCCAAGTGGCGCTTACCCCTGGACTGCAACATGACTGTAACATTTGAAAATCAATCAGTGTAATTCACTGTACTCATGGACTAAAGGGCAAAATGATCTGCTCATCTCAACAAAGCACAGCCAAATAAAATATTTTTTTTACAAAATCCAATATGCAGTCAAGTTAAAAACTTTCAAGGAAATTTTCACATCATAAAGGCTAATATCATACATTAATGGTGATGAACTATATTTTCTTCTCTTAAATTTGGGACCAAGACTTGGATGTCCATCCCCATTGCTTTTGTACAATATTTTACCAGAGTATTTGTTGCTCAAAGGGAACATGAAGCAAGAGGTCAGCAGGATTTAGGGGTGGAGAGATCATGGGCAAATAAATTGGAAATAAGAAATAAAACTTTATTCATAGTTGCATGAGAAAAAGGAATCTACTCAAGAAACCATTAGAACTATTAAGTGAATTTAGAAAAGTTTCAGGATACATGATCAATATATGAAAACAGATTTTTACATAAAGACACATAATTGGGAAACAAAACTTAAAGGTCATTTTCAATAGCACTAATATGTGAAATACTTATGGAAAAATTTACTAAAATACCTAAGATCTATACACTGAGATTTAGGCTGGGGTTTAGCTCAGTTGGTAGAGTGCTGCACTGCAGTCTCTGAGGACCTGAGTTCAATTCCCAGCACCGCAAAAATGGGAGAAGTGCCTGGCAATCCACTCCCAAGGCAATCCCGAAACAATTAGCCATTGAAAACCCTATGAGGGTCGCTATGAGTCAGATACTGATTCGACGGCACCTAACAACAACATACACTGAGAAGTGCAAAATGTTGTGAAAAATGATAGGAGTAATGAAAAAATAGAGCAAGAAAACATGATCACAGATTGGATAATTTAATATTGTGATTGTTATTGTCAAATAGGTCTATAGCTTCATTACAACCCCAAGCACTACTCTAGCAGATCATCTTTTAGGGGGCAGATATTGAGAAGCTAAGTCTAAAATTTTGTTGAAGAATGTAAAGAGCCAATACTACTCTAATTGTTAAAAAAAAGAAGTTGGAGGATTTAAACCACTTGATTTCAAGACCATGTATAATGCTTCAGTAGTCAAGATGTAAGCATGGAAGTCAAACTGAAGGAAGAGAAGGGGTTTTCTTAAACTAGACCACACATATATTACACTGATATACTGAAAAGCAATCATGATAATTCAAAAGGGGAAAAATAGACTCTTAAATGAGTATGGGAAAAGTGGGTACTAATATGGAGAAAATGAACCTCAATTCTTACCTTAAGCAATGTAAGAAAATGTATCCCCCCCATATATATATATATACATACATACATTGAATTTAAAAGCTAAACCTGTAACTTCTATACAAAATCCTAACAATCTTTGTGACTTTGGATTATAAAGAATTTTCACAGGACACAAACCTGAATAATTTACACATCCTCAAAAATCAACTTCCATTCTTTCAAAGACATCATAAAGAAAATATAGGGCAAACCATACACCAGGGGACTCAATTTACAATTTCTATTTAAGATATTTTGATTCTATAGTAGCAAAAAAGTGATACACATTCAGTAGAAACCCTATCTCTAACTGAATTTTGATCTTTTCCCTGGCTACCAATCTGTGTAGGATAGCATCTGCAGATGCTGGGCACTGGCAGCAAGCCATAGCTCCTTGTATACCACCCAGTAACAAGAGGAAATCACCAATACTTTCCAGGGAACAATGTTGCTAATTTCTGATGTTTGGTAGGTTAGGTGTATTAAGCACATTTTGGGCTTACAATCTTTTCAATTTTTAATAGTGTTATCAAGATACAATCACATCATAAGTTGAGGGTCATCTGTATACGTGTGTGTGTGTGTTTCAAAGATATTGTGTCCATAATATATAAACAATCCTTACAACTCAATAAAATGCAAATATCCTCCCCACCACAATAGATAAAAGATCTGAACAAATAATTTCATAAAGGAAGATACACTCATGGTTAATAATCACATGCAGTAATGCTAAATTTGACTAATCACTCAGGAAATTATACTAAAACCACAATGAGATATTCCCACATACTACAATAACTAAAATTAAAATACTTTTACTTACTTGTAAATACTTTTAAATACTTACTTTTAATACTAAGTACCAGCAAGAATGCGCACAAACTGCATTACTCATACACTGCTGTTTGGTATGTATAACAGTTATTCCACACCCTTTCCCTGCCATTTGTAATAGTGTGGATGGAAGTGGACATTACATTAAGTGAACAAGTCAGGCACAGCAAAAACAAATATGATGTGTTTTCACTTGAAAGGTTTATTTTGCAGAAGAAGGGAGTGGCATAGTGGTCACTAGAGGCTAGGAAAGATAGGGAGTAGAGGATAGAGGGCAGTTGGATACCAAAATACTATAAGAAAAGAGGAATTAGTTCTAGTGTTCTTCAGCCCAGTAGGGTGCTTACAGTTTACAGGAATTTATTATTCCTTTTATGAAAAACTAGATGAGGGGAGTAAAGTTCCCAACACAAAAGAAATACTGTGTTTAAGGAGGTAAAAATGCAAATTTCCCTAATTTAATCATTACACATTGTATACGTGTATTGAAGTATCACATTTTACCATAAATATGTGCAATTATTATGTGCCAATTATAAGATTTTTAATGCTGTATAGTTTTGTAAAAAGTTAAATATATACCACTTGCCATGCAAATAAGCAAATACACTTCTAGGTATTTCCTTAAGAGAAATGAAAACATATGTATACACAAAAGATATTCTGTCATTTTTCCCATCATTTGCAGCAACATGTTTGTTTAAATACAGTATTACATTAAGTGTACCAGACAGACACAGAAATATTGATAGATGCTTAGTCATAAAAGCCCCAAACTGGAAATAACCTATTACTTCATATACAAGTGAAGAGATAAACAAATTGCAGTGAACACATAGAACTCTTATTAAGCCATAAAAATAAACAAGAAAAATACTGATGTATGAAACATAGATGATTTTTTTTTTAAATTTTGAACAAACAAGTCTAAAGCCAAATGAATACAAGCCTGTTAGATACTCCATTTAGCAAAATGGTAAGTGATGTGTTGTTAATGGGAAACCAGGATCACTGAAAAGCTTTGGTAAATGGTATCTCAAGACATGACTGACTGTAGGAAATACCGGACAGAAACTATGAACCTAAGAGAAACCCAAACTAGTAGTTGCCAAGTGGAAGTAATATGAGTGCAATTATCTTAACGAGTGGCCAAGTCTGAAAGGGTCAGAGTAACTGCCAGGAGGCCTGACCTGTAAAGAGCTATAGACATGGTTAATAGAATATTGTGTTCCTCAAGTGTCAGCAGTCTATGCTACCAAAAGAAACTGAAGTGTATAATCAAAGGCTTAGGTTAATCATCTTAATGAATGTTTCCAATCTTGGGTTAGTTCTTAGACTGGAAATATCCATTAATTGAAGGCGAGGCCAGGATCCTATAAGAAGGGGCACTTTAGCATTATAGAAGATTACACACTAATGAGTCTCCCTGGTCCTTCCCTAAACAAACCTATAGCCTCTTACTGGAGAAATATATTCACTAGAGAAAAGGAAATATCCAGGCATTTTCTTGGACAGAAAATTTAACTTGACATGGATGTTCAGGGACTGAATGTGTCATCATGGCTCCCGTGACAGCAAAGATTTTGACTTTGGAACTAATTGAGTCCCTACTCAGATCCAGCTTCTATTTGGGTTCATGGACCCTATACAGTGACATTTTCTCCAGTCTTCAGTAAAATTGATGTGGACATAGTGGTTGAAAAAAGTTTTGCATTGGTTCTTAAAGCCATAGAAGGTGGAGATATAATGAGGAAGAGTACTGCCCATTCTCAAGACTGTAAATCAGAACCAATCACCTTCCAAGGGAATGACAGATTTAAATTACTACCTAAGTTCTTAAAGGTGGAGAAAGGGAGCCTTCATCATCTGCTTATTTAATTCACCTGTCTGGCCCTCATAAACTCAGTTGTAAGCTGAAAGATCAGGCTTCTACAAACTTAACGAAGTAGTAGCCTCAATTGTACTGACTCTTCTAGATGTGGTATATTTGCTAGAGTAGATTAATATAGCCTCATGTAATTGGTATATGTCCAACAAATTAGCAAAAGTGTCCCATTCTACCTTTAGCAAAGAGAAGAATAAGTAGCAGTGTATATTCACAAGACAGACAAGAGTACATAGTAAGTTCTTACACCATGGCTAGGTCAACTCTTTCAGCTTTTTTCATAATATAATCCCATGTATGGATTTGTTCCATAGATCAGCCCATCACTTCAGGGTATGAATGGCATGCTAACATTTTGAGCAGTGAGAAAGAAGTGGAAAATATTTGTGAGGCCTCTGGAAGATAAATATTCTCCATTTGCATTCCACTAAAACACCAATCTGGGACAATGCAACATGTAAGAGCAGTAAATATCCAAGTAGAGGGAAGATTCAACCAGCTGATGTTGGCAGCCTTTGTCACAGACCATATTAGTGAAAGACGGGATTATGCTGGCAGAGGTAGAGGCTCTGTGTAGAACCAGCATCAAGAACTTCCACACACAAAAAAGCTGTTTTACTAGTGTTAAGGCTGAATGAATATCCAATCTGCCAGCAACAGAAACCAATCACGAGTCCCTGATATGACACTATTTCTGAGAGACCAACGATTTTGTGGCAAGTTAATTACATTAAACCTGGAAGGGACAACAATTCATTTTCATTGGTACTGAAAGCTTTTGAAGATACAAGATTGTCTTTCCTGCCTGTGGAAATGGAAGCAGAGCCACTCTCTGGGACCACACAAAGCATTTGATCTCTCATCACCGAATGCTGCATATTTTCACAGCACAAAGGACTCATTTTCCCAAAGAGACACTCGGGCAGTAACACACAACCATGTGGTTTGTGGATCCTATCATACTGTGCCCATGAGGCTGAAAACAAATGAGGGAGAGACAAGCACTTTCCTCTCCACAACTTTAGGCTCTGTGGCTCTGGGAATCCTGTTTATTCTACGAGGTTTGGGGTTAGACATGGCTGTCATCCTAAATCTTGGGAGGCTGAGTCAGGAGGACCAGCCTGAGAGATGCTGTCTCAAAAATAAAAACAAAAACAAAACAAACCACTTTGCTATCTGCTTATGAGGCTCCAATGCCAGGTGCCTAGCAGCAGTAGGACTACTGAGGTGAAGGGGAAAATGGAAGAGTAACTTTGAATCCCGAAACAGTCAGCCATTGAAAACCCTATAAGGGTCGCTATGAGTTGGATACCAACTCGACGGCACCTAACAACAACAACAACTGTGATCTTTAGGAGATCCAATGAGCATTTCTAGGCACTCTGCTGAACCAATCATATCAATCAACAAACCATGGCAGTTGCCATTGCCTGAGAACAATGTGCTGACCAGAGTGTTAGACCCCTCAAGGATGAGGCTCTGAGTCCCCCAGCTAGCTAAGGCATCTTGAACAGCACAGGAAACAGCAGAATGTGAGAGACATCTTGGAAGAAAGAGGAGAAAAGCCCAGACTTAACCCTGAGATGCCCTGCGTCCTTGAGAACAATAACGCATCTCCTACCTCTTCCTCATGCTGGCTGCAGGAAGAGAGAAGTCATAGGAAATTTTGCAAAGGCAGCTTTCCAGGAGGGTGAACTTACCACAGACAACCAGTCCTTGCCGGCGCCCCAGGGAGTGGATGAAAACGGGTGTCACGAGTTTCCTCCTCAGGACCAAGGGACTCCTTTGCCTGGAATTCCAGTGTGTGGCCTGCTGAGGCCTCTCTGCAAGCTTCCCTTCAGCCTGAGGCACCCTTTTCTGACTTAGTTCACACCTGGTATCTGATTGCCGTGAGGCTATGCAGGCCCAGTGCCCTTTTCTTGATTTGAAACAGCTCTGAATGCCCAGCCTACCTTCAGAACTTCCCGAGGCACCAGCTGAAAGCTCTGTGGTGAATGAACTGTGGTGTGAGGTTGTGGTATCCATCCTCCTGAATGCACTGCCTTCTTTTACCTACAGGTGGTGTGACTTACCCCCTGATCTCCTCCAGACTGTATCCCTGCACAAATTTCCACCTTCGAGTGTGATTTTAGGGACCTCACTGAAGACACAGAGCATCCTGGAGAATGTGCTTCCCAGACTCTTGCACTTAAGCAGGGATATATGACTAGCTTAGGCCAATAAAACAGAGACACCTGAAGTGTGTCACTTTTTGGCTGGGGCACTTCCATGCCCCTGTAGAAATCTTTGGTACTTCCAGAGTCCACCTCCATTTGTGCCCTAGATACCATGAAACACACCCGAGTCTTGACAATACCACTCTTTTTCTATTTACATTCATTTCATTGGATTTCTTTGCAACTCAAAGTAAGCAGTAAGATTACCTACCTCATGTTTTATGGTGAAACTTCATGCCGGAGAGACTAATAATCTATACAGGAAAGGAAACGAGCATTTTTTCCTCTGCATTGTTTTTTCTTGGGTTGTTACTGGGCAAGACTGCCTTTTGTTCAGACACCAGTGATTTGCTATTCTCCAGACCCTTAAAATCCACCTGTCCCTGCTAGGACTTCGTTGTGGGCCTGGACTATACAGCCCAGTATAAATAATAAGAACACTTAGTCCTACTAAAACTTGGTTTTACTTCAACCAGAGTTACTACAGGAACTTAATGCCTTTCTTTATTCTACTACACAGAGGTCACTACTGTGAGATTTATTTGATTTTGCAGACTGGCTAATTAATTTGTTCATTCTGTGCACTCAGCATCAGCTGTTTTTTTGGAGTAGTGCTACCAAAGCAATAGATTAATTTACATGGTACAATGCATCTGGAATAATCATTACCCCATAGAATTGTTATTGCTTGAATTCTAAAGAAGGAAGATGTTTCCCCACTGAGATAAAAAGTTTCAATGGCAATTTTTTTCTGAAAAAATGAGAGAGAAATGTCTATAAATTTTTCAAACAGCAGAGCTTTATGGAACTCTTAATTTAATTACACTAGGTTCTAATGCACTATTTGCGGATGATTCTGACAAATTGCTATGAGTTACAAAGACCTACATAAAGATATTTTAAGTGAAGAATATGGGGGAATATTTTATAAATTTATGGAAGGCAAGTTTGCCTTCACTGCCAAAAGCCAACAGGACTGCATGTTTGAGTTCCTAATTCTTAAAACTGCACATCTGTTTTTCCCTGCCATTCCCTCCTCTTGTCTTTGGTTTCATTTTTATCTGAGTGTGAATCGCTTCTTACTCTCCCACATCTGTTTAGACATTGCCCAGTATGGTTTATCACAAAATGGCAGTGTAAACCCCTTAAGCTTCTGTGCTATTAGCTCAGCTACCCGATGTCCTTCAATATTTCAGATGGATCTGATCGACTTAACCGTAGATCAGGTGAATACCATGGGCCAGCTGGCTATAAGTAGGAAGGAAGGTGGGGTCATGGATTCCAACAGGCTCTCCAAGTCCATTCCTTCAGCTGTGATATTTTGTAGGATGGTATAATCCAAATATTTCTATTAATACTGAGCCAAAATTTGACAAATTTTCTGGGCACCAGCTAGAAAAACAAAAATGCTTTTATTCCTGAGTTTACAGCTGGTTTCAATGACAGTAATTAATTAAGTTTATTATGCCAATTGAAGCTTCATGGTGGAGAACACATTTAGACTAAGGAAATATATTCACTTTTAAGGCAAGTAAGGATAACAAAATCAGGAGCACAATAAATGGCTGAGTGTTTTTTTAAAAATGAAAGACAAGCTGTCACACTTGTAGACATTTAGCAGTATGCAGAGACACTAAGCTTTGAGGTTTGCCACACATATACACAGAGAAATAAAAATTCTCTTTAGCAAGTCTGATTATTCATCCTAAATAAATCTATATTTTATATCCTAAACATCAATTGAAAAAGACAAATTCAGGACATATGACTCAATTAGAAAGTAAGATGAAGATTTCTTTTCCACACTAACACATTCCAGGCACAATATATACCAGTAGTATGAAAAGATTTTATAGAAGTCTCTGTACTTTGAACTACAGAGGTTAAAAAGAAAAACATAACTGTCACAGCTAAAAAAAAATTAACTTCTCCTGGCACCGAGAGAGTGTAATTGTGTATGGTCATTCTAACCTTTGCCTTCCTGCTTCCTTTTTCAGTCCATAGCAGGTTCACGACATGTAATTTTTGTTGTTGTTGTTGTTAGGTGCCGTAGAGTCGTATGCGACTCATAGCGACCCTTACAGGGTTTTCAATGGCTGATTGTTTCAGGATTGCCTAGGGAGTAGATTGCCTTGTCCTTCTCCCATTTTTGCGTTGCTGGGAATCGAACCCAGGATCTCAGATACTAAAGAGCAGTGCTCTACCAACTGACCTAAATCCCAGTCCACATGTAATATAGCATATATATATATATAATATACATATATATTTTATAACTACTAATACTATAGTGCCTGCAGCTGTAGCCCTGTGGCATCTGATCCCGTTAGATCTCGGAAGCTAAGCAGGGTCTGGCCTGGTTAGTACCTGGATGGGAGACTGCCTGGAAACACCAGAAGCTGTAGGCGTGGGAGAAGGACCTGGCAACCCCCTCCCAAAAATCAATCTGCCATTGAAAATCCTATGAACAGCAGAGAAGCACTGACAATAGTGTTTCCCCTGTTGTACAGAGGGTCGCTATGAGTCGGATACCGACTCGACAGCACTTAACAACAGCAACAACAATACTATAGTGCTAAGTACAAAAGCTGTGAAGGCACTGAAGCTGATGGTAAGCTTAGGTTTATAATTACAAGTATAAGAGAAAAGAAGAAAACAAAAGTAAACTCAATTCCCTGGAAATTCACACAACTTTATAAAATTTAGCTTTTTATATGTATATGTCTATAACTTTAAAAAGTATCTTAATGGGCGTAGAGACAACACATAGCTACATACTTTTGGAAACTGAATGTTGATAGGTAAATTAGCATATGTATATGATGCATGATTTTTAATGTACTAAAATGTTCAGTCTAAAAATAATTTTCCCTTTGACAAAATCATGTTTTATTATCTCACTGAATTTTTCTTCATTTTTCAGTGTTACAAAACTGCATTAAATACAGATGAAGATCAAGTAGAAAAAATTATTCTGATATTTATAAACAAAATATGCATCAATTATCTAGTCATTTGTAATAAAATCTGTCTGTACAATGTTATCAACATATTTGCTACATAATTTCTTGTCTTGATTTATGGTATAAAACAGACTAAATCTGTATTTTATATCCAAGAAAATATGAAAAATGTTAACAGAAGTTTGTTACACATTTAAATAGTGTGGAGAATAAATAATGATTGACAACTATTGGACAAAGTAAAACATGTTTATGGAAAATATATTTTCTCATTCAAATATGTTGAATTGAAATATTTCTTATTACTAATTTGTTTCTTGGGGCTGGGATTTGGCTCAGTTGGTAGAGCGCTGCGCTGCAGTTGCTGAGGTCCCAAGTTCAATTCCCAGCACCACAAAAATGGGAGAAGGGCCTGGCAATTCACTCCCACGGTGAAATAGGCAGCCATTGAAAACCCTGTGAGGGTCGCTATGAGTCGGATACCAACTTGATGGCACCTAACAACAACAATTTGTTTCTTGAATAATAGCTTCACTGAGATATCATTCTTATTATATGATAAAATGCATCTCTTTAATATATAGAATTCAGTTTTCTTTAGTAAATTCACAGATTTGTGTAACCATCACCACAATCCATTTTAGAATATTTTTAGTGCTTTAAAAAGAAACCCCATACCAATTACGGGTCACTTCAGACTCCTCCCCACCTTCTACCTTTGGCAAACACTAAACTCCATTCTGTCTGTATTGATTTCTCTATCCTGGATATTCCACATGAATGGAATAATAGAATCTGTGGTATTTTGTATTTAAACTCTGTCACTTAACATATTTTTAGGATTTAGCCATGTTGTAGAATGTGTCAGTGCTTGCTTGATTTATTTGTATAGCTCTTATGCTATACATGACTATGTTATACACTTACCAGCTGATGGAAATTTGGGCTGTTTTCACCTTTTGACTATTCAGAAAAATGTATGCTCATCCCTGTAGAGATCCTTGTGTGAAGATGCGTTTTAAATACTCTGTTATATATCTTGAAGCTGAACTGCTGGGTCATATGGTAATGGTATGTTTAATTTCTGAAGAGCTGCCAATTTGTTTTCCAAATCAGTTGTACTCATTTACATCTTTATCAGCAATGCTTTAGGGTTCCAATTTCTCTGTATCCTCATTACCACTTGTTATTTTCCATCTTTTAAGTTACAGTCATCCTACTATTAGAATGAAGTGAGAGTTCATTGTTACTTGGACTTGTATTTCCCTGTTGACTAGTATTGTTGAGGATCTTTTCATATGCTTGCTGCTCATGTATATTGCTTGGAGAAACACCTATTCAAGGTCCTTCCTAACTTTTTAGTTGCATTATTTGACTTTTATGGTTGAGTCGGAAGGCCTATTTATGTATTATGGATATAAGTCCTTAATTAGTCATATGATTTGTAAAAATGTTATCCTCTCTGTGGGTTTTCTTCTTACTTTCTGATGATATCCTTTGCAGGACATTCAAAATTTTGATGATGTTTATCTTTTTTTTCTTTTGTCAGTGGAACTTTTATTGTCATAGCTAAGAAATCACTGACTGATCCAAGGTGGCAAAGATATGTGCCATTTTTACTTCTTAAAGTGTTATTCTTTTAGCTATCACATTTAGGTATTTTCCCTATTACAAATTAATTTTTTATATGATAAGACTTAAGGGACTAACTTCATTTTTTGCATGTGGCTATCCAGTTGTGTCAGCCCCATTTGTTGGAAAGATTATTCTTTTGTCTTTGGATAGTCTTGGTACCTCTGTTAAAAATCAGTTGACTGTAGACTTGTGGGTTTATTTATAGACTGTTCACTATATAACAAGATCTATAGATCTATTCTTGTTAACTATATAACAAGATCTATAGATCTATTCTTGTATCAGTATGACACTGTTTTGATTTATTTTCTTTGCTGTAAATTTTGAAATCAGGGAATTTGAGTCCTTTTATTTATGTATTATTTTTATTTATTTATTTTTGGTTAAAGATTGTTTTCACCATTCTGGTCCATTTCTAAGGCTACATAAATTTAGAATTAGCTCATCAATTTCTGGAAAAAAAGTCAGATCAATTGAGGTAGTAGTGCCACATTAATAATGTTAAGTCTTCTAATCTATGAACATGGGAAGTTTCTCCATGTATGAGATCTTTAGTTTTTTCCAACTGTTTTATAGTTTTCAGAGTGCAAGTTTGGTTCTTCTTTTGTTAAATTGATTCCCAAGTGTTTTGTTGTTTTTGATACAATTGCTAAGTCTTTCATTTCATTCCTTGGATTGTTCATTTCTAGTATAGAACTGCAGTTGATTTTTATATTGATCTTATATATCATGAAACATTGCTGTATTTCTTTATGAGTTCATGACCTCTTTCCCTTTCTCTACCCCACTCCTCCAACCCCAGCAAAATCATGTTTTCTGACAATAGAGATAATTTACTTCTCTTCTAAACTGCATTTCATTTCTGCTTACTGTTTCATTGCAAGACAGTAGATCTTCCAATCCTACTTGGAATAGCAATGGTGGAGAGCATACCTTATCTTGTTCCCAACTGAAGTGAGGAAACACTTGGTCATTCACCATTGGTAAGTGTATCTGTTGGTGCTTCAGATAGCTTTTATTGGGCTGTGGATATCTCCTTCTATTTCTACACTGCTGAGTATTGTCATCATGCAGACATAGTACATTGGATCACTTTATATTATTTCCTTCAACTGTACATAAATCTGTAATGATCTTCCAAACATTTCAGTTGAAATAAAAATTCCTTAAGTAATAGTTGCAAATGTCTCCTCTCAATATATTTTCTCCTATGGATATTACCACGAGTTATACTTAATCATAAGAATGTTTCCATTCTCTTAAAAATCAATATGGGCTTATTAAATTTTTATGACAGATTCTCCTAAATCTTAATACCATAGAAGTTTGGCTTGAGCATGCTTTATCTAGAAGTATTGATTATTAATTAAAAGCCATTTTCTCTTCTGATGAGAGGGCTTGAATAAGATAGTTTCACTGAGGACCAAACAGCAATATAGTATTTTTCCTCCCTCATAATTTATGACAATTCCTAGGTTATGAATTTATGAATCATTTTCTTTCTGTGAAGCAATTCTGATTGCCTCCCCTACTTGCCAGGAATAAGGAAACTGATAAAGACACACGAAGCTTTGATTTCTTAGTTGCTGGCTTTTGGCTTCTTAGTACACAAATTTTCTACAGCTTCCACCATTGGGATTTTACTGATAATTTTATTATCTTCTCTCCACCTTGAAACTAGAAAGACAACATATCCTCTCTCTAAATTCTGATCACACAAGAAGGAGCTTGAGGAAAAAATGCCTGGGCTCCAGAGTTTTGCCACCTATTCAACTCTCCTTCCTGACCAATTTGCACCCATCCTTCCCCCAGAGCACTTGTAGGGTAGCTAACTGAAGCCTGGATCCAGTGCCTGTTCCTTCTAATTTTGCCCCCAAGATCATGGAAATCCCAGGTACTGGGCACAAGAAATAGAATTTTGGGGAATAGACATATATTAGTTTCTTTTATTATCATGGTGAGAGAATGGCCAGCATTATAATTTAAAGGAGGAATTATTTATTTTGGCTCACAGTTTCAGCGGGTTTAGTGCATGGTCACTTGGTCCTGTGCACTTGGGCAGAACATCATGGTGCCAGGAACATGTGGCAAAGGTGCTTCTTCACTTCATTGAAGATAGGAAGCAGAGACAAGGGATATAGGAAGGAGCCAAGGCTATATATAACCTTCAAGAATTACCCCCATTCATGATCCATTTCCTCCAACTGCATTCCACCTTGTACCTTTCAGCACCTCCCAACAATCCCATCATATTATGTATCCATCAAGGGATTATTCCATCAATCAGGTTAGAGCTCTCAAAATCTATTAGTCCCCCAAAATGCCATCACAGACACACCCAGAGGTATGCTCTATGAATCTCCTTTACATCTGTTAATTCAATCAAGCTGGCAATCAAAATTAAGTATCACAAGTCTGTTCCTTGGCAACTTGACACCCAATCACATCTCCTTAAATTCTAATAGTCCACATCTGGCCCCCCAAAAGCTCATGTCCTTTTCATAATGGAAAATGTATTCAGCCCACCTGCATGAATCCCAATAGTCTCAGCAGTTCCAACCAGGGCTTCAACTTCACGAAAAATTAGGTTCAGGTTCAAGTGCACATTAAATATCTTAAAATTTAGAAGGTTTAGTTTTGGTTCAGGTTCAGATTTAAATCCTATTTGTAGATGGCAGGGTTTAAAACTAAATCCAAACCCAAAGCCTGAACCCATTCCAGTTCAAGCATCTAAAAAAAATTTTTTTCTGACCCTAAGCCAGTCGAAAAATTGGGTTCAGCTTTAGCTTTTGTGATTTGTTTGGTTTGTTTTTATATTATTAGATATTTAAAATTGGAAAAATAATGAAAACATTTACTTATCTATCTACACACTTAAACCTGAATCTGAATGAAACCTGAACCTTCTAAATTTTAACATATTGTACCTCCACATCAACCTAAACCCAATTTTTCATGGGTTTAAAGCCCTTGTTCCAACATTGTT
Source organism: Pedetes capensis (assembly GCA_007922755.1). Classification (NCBI taxonomy): domain Eukaryota; kingdom Metazoa; phylum Chordata; class Mammalia; order Rodentia; family Pedetidae; genus Pedetes; species Pedetes capensis. Next base: position 54,384 of record VMDO01008518.1, read on the forward strand.
CAAAATTACAAATTCAAAGTCTCTTCTGTAACCCAAGGGAAACTCCTGGCTGTGACCTGCCATAGAATAAAATGAAATAAAATAAAAGTTTCATATGTCCAAGATACAATGGCAGAGAGTAAACATTCCTACTTCAAAAGAGAGAACTAGGAAAATAGCAAGAAAGGATCAAACCAAAGCAAGACTGAAATCCAGCAAGGCAAACACTATATCCTATAGCTGCATGTTTGTCACCAATTGTGATGTCATGATGTGAGCAGCCCTACCCCTATAGTCTTAACCATTTGCAGCTCATGTGAATTCTCCCTTGTACTGACCCCACTTATTCTCTTGGGCTTTCACTGGCAGATATTCCATTTTCCCAGCATCTCCAACATCCTGGGGTCTCCACTGTGGCTTAGGCTTCACCTAATACCTTCACATATCACCTTTAAAGGGGCTCCTTGCAAGGAATTGGGACCTGCTACACATTGCTTGCAGGCTGGGGTTTAGCTCAGTTGATAGAGTGCTGCTCCGCACTTGCTGAGGACCCAGGTTCAATCCCCAGCACCCCAAAGACAGGAAAAGGACATGGCAATGTACTCCTGAAGCAATCCTGAAACAATCAGCCATTGAAAACCCCATGAGGGTCGCTATGAGTTGGACCCTATTTGATGGCACCTAACGACAACACTTTGTCTGGCCTCCTGGGCTTTCCTATGAAATCTTGGTGGAAGCCTCCATGACTGTGTAACTCACATTCTGGATGCCTGTAAAACCAGCAACACATGCGTGATGCCAAGGTTGGCTGTAAAACCAGCAACACATGCGTGATGCCAAGCTTTAGCTGGGCCCTCTTAGACCAAAGCATCTGTGACCTCTGAGTGCCTGGGTGGCTGAACCTAGGAAAATACCTTCCCATGTTAGCAGTGTGCCCTGGTGGCTCTCTGTTCTCAAGGGAAAGTCTTTTAAATAGGTTTATAATTTTACATCCTTGAGCCTACCATTGATAGAGTCTGGACAATTCTTGAGACACTCTCAAGGCTTCTTTCCTTTTGTTCTAGTGTAAAGTGCTTGGATTCTTTTAAATGGTGCTAATATCTTTAATGCCTGCACTTGTACCCCTGTGACATTTGATCACTTCGGATCTCAGAAGCTAAACAAGGTTGGGCCTGGTTAGTAATTGAGTGGGAGACCACCTGGGAATACCAGGTGCTATAGGCTTGGGAGAAGGACCCAGCAACCCACTCCTGAAAAACAATCAGCCATCGAAAACCTTATGAATAGCCGAGAAACACTAACAAAACTGTTTTGCCTATTGTATGTCAGGTCACTATGAGGCAGACACCAACTCCACAACACCTAACAACAATAACACATAATAAAGATGAAATTGTGCATACTGTTGATGAAAAGATGAATCATTCAATAATAATAAACTCACTTTCTAATTTCTCACAGTGTTAAAGGTACTATTTTAAGTGCTTTCTCTATGAAATAATTTAATCCACACAATTTAATGAAGAATGCATTATTAATATTATTCTTACCATATAGATAAGAAAATTAAAGCACAGAAATATTAGGTAACATGCCCAAGGTTTCAAATTAAACCTTATTAGTGCTTAAAAGACATGAATTCTAAAATGTTATAATATCTGAATGGGGAAGAGTTTTATTAGTCATGAAAACCATCAGAAGTCATGAAAAGTATGATAAAGTTGAATATAAAAATAAAAATTCTGTATAGCAACATACTATGTACAAGGATGCTATAAAAATTATAAACTGGGGAAAATATTTTTATTGACAGCATAATCATTGAGAAAACCAATCTGCTTAGTGTTTGGAATTTTTACATATCAAAAAGGAAATGCTCAATGAAATGGATGAAGGATGAAAATTTCATTCTAGAATAAAGAAATGGAAGACTTCCTTAAATATAGTTGTTGTTGCTGTTAGGTGCCGTTGAGTCGGTATTCAACTCATAGTTGACCTCATAGGGTTTTCAATGGCTAACTGTCTCCAGATTGCCTTGGGAGTGGATTGCCAGGTCCTTCTCCCATTTTTGCGGTGCTGGGAATTGAAATCAGGACCTCAGAGACTGCAGCGCAGTGCTCTACCAACTGAGCTAAATCCCAGCCCTCCTTAAACCCCAACCCTCCTTACGATAAGAAAATGCAAATTAATCAAGATAGTATTGCTTTTTACTTAGCATATCTTCAAATTTGAAAAATTAATACAGTATATTGGTGTGATGTGGGGCAACATATACAATTATACATTAGTGGAGGAAATTGAAAATGGTAAACACAATGGAAAACAGATTGTAATATCAATATTTGCAATATGCATAAATGTACATATTCAGTCTAGGTAATAAAATTTCCAAATTATATTTTAAACGCACATCCAATTACATATAAAAGTATATATATATACATATATATACACACACACATATATATATATCCATATATCCACACATATATATGTATATATACCCATGCAAAGGTATTCATTATATACCACTTGTTTGTGGTACCTGGGGGTTGAACCCCAGGCCTGGTGCATACTTTGCAAATGCTTTGTTACTGGACTGCACCCTCAAACCAATTTTTACTTGTTTTGAGTCAGAGTCTTACTAAGTTATGCAGACTGCCTCTGGCCTCCAACTCATGATCTTTCTGCCTCAGCCTCCCAAGTTGCTGGGATTACAGGCATGTGCCACTGTACCCAACTGGCCATGCACTGCCCAACAGTGTCATTCAACCCTTGAAATAAGAAGGATAAATGCCAATCAAATTCTAGCAGAAAATGATTTAAATATAAATATTATATCTGGCTAAGACATCATTCAAACATAGGGACATTTTAGACAGACAGTCTTAAATATAAAATAATCAGTAAATAATGTAAGAGTTTTTTCTTGAAAAACAATGTGCTGGACAACAAATCCAATTAATTCAGAGATAAATCGAAACAAAAACTCAACCCTAAAGACACCATGGTAAATTAGCTTGCAGTTAGAAGTAGATTTATTTAAATGTAGAAACCACATGAAACAATACAAAGGAAGCTATTTATAGAACAATATATAAAGGAGCATGTACAATGTAAAACTAGCATTATACTTCTGATAATAATTATAAACCCAAAATCAGAGTGAAGAGAAATGGGGAAATAAGATATCATCAATATTTTATCTTTCAGAGAGACAGTAGATATATAACAATAAAGAGATAAAAATAAAAGAACTATGATGAATACATGGGAAATATGATTCTGTAAGATGTATAAATCAATGAGTGTGTAAGCAAAAATGATGTAAGAATTCTATTAGGCATATAACAAAAGTCTCATTACTCTGTATTCCAGCAACATTTATAAATAAAAATAAAAATGATAAAAGAACTTCTTCACCCCTCACAATAGGATATTAAGCAAATATTCCAAAACATTCAGAATGACCAGATCTTGGTATTGTGAATAGGGATAACTGTCACTTTTTTCTATGATTTATAAATTTCTAAAACTTTATTTTTATAAAGTTTAAGATAGTTAAAATGCTGTGCCTTAAAATGTAATAGAGTGCCTTTTGTCTAGCTCTTGCTCCAAAGTCAAATTATCAGAATCTAAATCTGATTAAACTAGCATTCTTCTGTGCAATTATTCTACAAACACTTTTGAAGGTTGTTGTTAGGTGCTGTCGAGTTGGTATCCGACTCATAGCGACCCTCTGTACAACAAGGGAAACACTATTGTCAGTGCTTCTCTGCTGTTCATAGGGTTTTCAATGGCAGATTGATTTTTTTGGGAGGGGGTTGCCAGGTCCTCCTCCCACGCCTACAGCTTCTGGTGTTCCCAGGCGGTCTCCCATCCAGGTACTAACCAGGCCTGACCCTGCTTAGCTTCCGAGATCTGAAGGGATAGGATGCCACAGGGCTACCGCTGCAGGCACTTTTGGAGGTACCTACAAATAAATATCAGTATACATAGACAGGAAGAGCCATTTTTTCATAATCCTGAATAAAATTCTATATATAATATATAGCATACATGCATATAATCTGCTATAAATATTAAGTATTATGCATATTATAATAACTACTAAATATCTAGAATAGTTAAAATTTACATTTATATGTCTAGAACAGGACTTGATCTTCTCCAAATAAATCTGTATGCATGTCTATATGTATGTATGCATTCAAGTGGGGAGTAAATCCCCAATGGGGTCCTCAAGCATCACTTTAACATGGCTATGGAAATTACACTTGGAGAGGGATACGAAATCAAAGGAGTTTTTATACTCTCAGGTCCCAGAGACAGGAGGCAAAGCAAGCCACAGGCAGGGGGCTGCATGGGATGAGCTGATAGGCAGTAGGCTCAACCATGCAGGTGGAGGTCCAGAGTGAGAGTGTGGAAGAGAATGCAACACCTTTACTGAGAGTGTGGGTGGAGTACACAACACAAGTTGTGAGAGGATTGACTGCTGTGCCTGCATGCCATCAGGTTACCTGGGCAAGGTACTTATCGCCTGTCTGTGGGATGATCAGACACCAGGAAAACATGGAGTTTTAAGTTTTCACAATATAATTTATCTGTGCGTATAAATTGAGGGTGTTCATCTCCAACATTTTAGTTCATGTCCTACCGTTTTCTATTTTGATCAGAACAACAAAGGCTAGAGGTTTACTTCAGTTGGTAGAATACTTGCTCAGTATGCTCTGAGGCCCTGAGTTCAACCCACAGCAACACACACACACACACACACACACATACACACACCAAAAAAAAAAAAAAAAAGGAAGAAGGACATGGCAGCCCACTCTTGAAACGATGTGCCACGGAAAACCCTATGTAAAGTGTAAAGTGGACAAGCACTGACATAGGTACCAGGCAGGGCACAGTATAGGGTAGTGTTTTGTTCAGTTATACAAGGGTCGCTATGAGTTGGACCTGACTTGAGGGCACCTAACAACAACAACATCCAGCACAACACACTTAAATATAGTTTAAGTCAGAATAACAGTGATTCAATTCCTGATTTCTCCAATACTTCCTAAATCTGGTTAAGGTTCTTCTACGCTTTCTAAGCATCAATCACTCCATCCATAAAATTGGTTTAATAACTTTACCTGTCTCCTCGTGCGAATGCAAGAATTAACCTTACATACACTGTATATATAATGCTTGACATAAGGGGAGTGTATAAGCAGAGTTTGCAATTATAAGGGATTCAGTACGCGAATAGCATTACGATTCAGGTTCTCAAAATGAAGACATTCCCTGCCACTAAGACATGCATTGAAATTGTGAGTAGAAGATACATGTTGTTTGACAAGTTTTCCAACTGATACTTATCCTCCTTAGGGCCCTTCACTTCAGAATTACTGCTACTGTGTTTCACCAAAGGGTGGAATAGAGCCAAAGATTCTGTAACATGCTTTATAAACTCCCTTAGAAAAGAGACTTTGTTTATCCATCTATTATTCTTCAGTCTGCATTGTCTCAGCACAGCAATACATAAAATGTAAGTGACAGGAAATAATGTGTGTTCATAAAATTTTTTAACTATTGAATTAAACTTCAAAATTATTTTTCCTGAATAACCTTTTTTCTACTCTTTCAATTCAAGTTCCTGAGAAATTTCTAATTAGCTACCTGGGAAACAGCCCTTTCTCACTCAATTTTTTGACCACCTTATTAATCTTCTGGATTTGTCTCAATGAAGTATTTCTTCACAGTCTTTTCTGGCCTATACTTGGTATTTCAAGAGCTGGCATTTCTCTTGCTTGTCTCTGGACACTAATATTTAATCATATAATCATAGGAATTGGAGATGGATGAGACCTAACAGTTCATTCTCCATCTGCCTGCCAAAACTGCTGCTGTTTTCCCTATTATTTGGCATCAATTTTTACAAAGCTGATGATTTATCTACTAACATAATTTTAAATGCCATATTTTTGCTCATACATCAGGAATATCTGCTACCCATAGTTTTATGTTCATTCTACTGCTATTTCGTTTGGATGACCTCACTAATAATTATATATATAGTACACACACATCTTCTTGTAAGTATACAGATCCACAGAATGCCAAAATCACCAGTGATTGTGGTCAGCATAGTGCACCTGTTATTTCAATGAGCAAAATACAAATACAAAAAATGCCTGGGACAGAGATGAATAGCCTATTCAGTCAAAATTTCAGATCCAGCTTCCAAGTATCACTATCCTCAGTCTATGATTTTTCAACACTAAAATACATTCTCCTCATGTAAGAGAGCATTATAAATTTCTGGAGTTTTCTAATTTTTTCAAACTGTAATGTCTTCCATTTTAAAGTTTTATCGTATCTGAAGAGATACAGCTAGGGTAGAGTTTATTAAATTTCAGATGCAAAGTGACAAATGGATTTAAAACATCAAAACCAATAAATATTACATTCATCTCCAAATATTTTCCCACCTGAGACTGACATGCTCTTGCCTTGAGCATTTATTGCACTTCCTAACTCCAGTCTATGAAGAAATGTCACAGTAACAATATTTAGAAAAATAGCTCAAAATACGGCTTTATGAGATTATTTTGATTGTGGGTTATGATTTATATGTGATCCTTCATGTACTTCCTGTAGCTTTTATCATTAACTCACACAGGCAGAGAGCCTGCAAAGTCAACCTTTGCTCTAGCATTAGTTGAGAGCTTTAGACTTGGGCTAAAATGTTTCCTTCTCCTCCATATAAATCCCTAATGTTCTGATTTGAAAGCCAGATGATGATGAATCCATATTGTCTTAATCAGCTTGCCATTATTGCAATATATCCTTGAGGTAATCAACTTATAAAAAGTGTGTTTTTGTTCAGGGTTTTAGAGGTTCCGTTCCAGTATTGGTTGGTGCCATTCCTTTTGGTTTTTTTGGTAAGGCTGTGTGTCAAGAGTGGGAATGTGTATGGCAAAGCTGCCCACCTCACAGTCCAGTTAGGAAAAAGAGAGGACAAGAATGTGGTTCCACAATGCTCTTTGAGGGTGTGACCTTCAATGACTTAAAACTTCCCACTTGGCCCCATCTCATTAGGTTCCACTGCCTCTAAATTGTTTCAAACTGGAGACCACACTTATAACATGTGGAGACATTTAGGGGATACTTAAGATCCAAACTGCAGCACATACTAATCCCATAGTACTCTGCTATTTGCTGTTCTTGTTTTACACACTATTGGTGCATAGATCTGTCTATCCCAGTGGGTTGTGAATCAATGGGAAAGCAGGTGCTATGACTTGTACCTTAGCAGTATTTAGTATACTGCTGGTGGCTTATAAACACTAAGCGAAAATGTATTAAGTAAAATAGAAATTCATCATTAGCTCTTTGTGAACTCTAAGAGATTAAGAGTTTCTGTAGTTCCAGTACATGATAAGATGATAAGAGAAATTACCTGTAATTACAAAGGAATCACACTGTTAGGAAGTTTTGCATACCTCTAAACAAGGACAGGGTTTAGCTCTGTACTTGCTGAGGCCCTCGGTTCGATCCCCAGCACCACAAAAATGGGAGAAGGATGTGTTACCTCACTCTCGAAACAATCCTGAAAACAATCAGCCATTGAGGTCACTTAATACCTATCAAGCACAAAACAAGATAAAACACACAGGTGATTATTCAAAGACTTTGGCAGTGATCACTGTGAACTAAGTTTCTAATCCCCCAACTTCCTATCCAACACATTCTTTGAGTTAATGTTCCACAAAATCACTGTTTTGAGGAATAATATTACAATTGCATAATAGAGCAAGGCACCCAAGTTTTATAACGTAGACTTTAAAAGCTTGCTTAAGCTTCAGATTCAGCGCTTGGATAATATTACTGTTCTAACTCTTGTTGACTATTATTCCATAGGAGAGTCAGAGGACTTCTCTGTACCTCATTTTTTATCTAAAAAATAAAGATAATACTTAATAATGCTTAACACATAGGACTGCTATAAACATAAGATAATAAATGCAATGTGTTTATTACACTGTGTGGAACACAATAACTGTACAAGAAATGATAGGTGTAATTATTAACATCAACACAAGACATTCTAAGGTTTCAAAAAAATTATCACATTTTCTTTCTGATTACTTCTTCATAGTCTCTAAATAATTGTTTTATTAGGGCATGATTGTGAGATTAAAACAAAGCACATTGCTGGGCGCTGTGGCACACACCTGTAATCATAGCTACTCAGGAGGCAGAGGCAGGAGGATCGCAAGTTGGAGACCACAGGCAGTTTGTGCAATTTAGCGAAATCCTGTCTCAAAAAGTAAAAAAATTGGCTGGAGGTGCCGCTCAGTGGTATAGCACGTGCAAAGCACGTAAGCGCAAGCCCCTGGGTTCAACCTCCAGTACCATAGGAAAAAGGAAAGAAAGAAAGAAAGAAAGAGAGAGAGAGAGAGAGAGAGAGAGAGAGAGAAGAAAACATATCTATGCATTTTAGAAAGCAAGCGTGAAGGCACAACTTATTTAAGGGTAAAATCCAACATCATCCTTTAAAAGGGGTGAATTAAGTAGAGCATTTTAAAATTGTTTGAAGAGCCATGCATGGTGGCACATGCTTATAATCTCAGCGACCTGGGAGGCAGAGGCAGGGGGATCACGAGTTTAAGATCAGAAGCAGCCTGTGGACTTAGCAAGATTCTGACTCAAAATACAAAATAAAAATTGGGGTGGGGGTTGCAGCTCACTAATAGAGCACCTACAAAGTATGTGTGAGGCCCTGTGTAGAACTTCCAAATACCATAAAAAAAGTTTGAAGAATAAACAAGTCACCAAGCAAGATTTGTCATTTCATGAGTCATTTTATCCGAGACAACATCAGTACCTTTAAAGTTTCTTAGCAAAAGAATTTATGCAATAACCTCACTCAAAGTTGTTACAATTTCAAAAGTACAAAGAGTTTTGAGATTCTTTTAAATAAAGTTTAATAAAATAAAGGGCTTATGGTGTGTATGATGCTTTGTCCTGAATACTTAGCTCTAAAAATAATCTGATGGTCATAAATCCTTACAAGCAAGTACGGGCTTTGAATTCAATATCACTTCTAAGAAACTGGAATATACAATATGATATTTTTCCTAAACCAATACTCTAAACTACTCATGAAACCTAAGAGCTATGTCTTTTTTGGAGAGTCAACAATAAGTGCCTGTATCATCACTGATTCTCAACACTTATGGGCAAATACAGAGAAAAACTGAAAATATTCCAACAAATGTATGTGTATGGTTTGAGGTCAGCAACATCCACACATACAGCAGTGAGAAGAAAATGCACAAAATCATACCCTGAAATCATAAAATATGTTCATTCTTTTTAGAAATGCCCCCAGGTTTTGTACCAATTTGTTTAAAGTTACAGTGTGGTTGGTTTCAATCCATAATGCATTTCTTCTGCAGAGACCAATGATGTAATATTGGAACTGAACAAATTTTCCAGAATTTTTGTTTTATTAAGAAGTAAAGGAGTCACTTTTCAGGTTGTTGGTAATTCTTAAATTTGTTTCAGTTGTGTTCATCCCTCACCAAACACACTTATGAAGCATGGATGGATACATTATTCTTCATTTCTAAGGGCCAATACAAGTTCCAGTGCCTAAGGTGTATGTGAGATGTATTTATATATTCTGATTTATAAACATATGGTAAAGAGTACAAGTGCATATTAATAGTTATTGTGGTTATGCTCAGCATAACCATAACATCTTATTACAGTGTCACCAATCCTAATTACCCACCAGGTGTGTAATCAATTAACGCAGTACAACTTTTTCTGTTTATTTGCGGTATACATGCTGGGCCTCTTGAGTCATCTGCTATTCCAGGTACAGAGGGCAAACCAGTGACAAAATTCATAGGAATTCTCCTCTCATGAAATGTATATTCTGGTCAGAAGAGATAGTGAATAAGGAAACAGAAACAGATAAAATCTCAAGTGAAAAAGTGATGATGGATGTATTTCAGATTCAACTGAGAAGAGAGCAAAGAAGAATTACATTATACAACTGTATATTTTGTTGCTCTTGTTGCTAGGTGCTGTCCAGTTGGTAACTGACACATAGCTAGTAACTGTCCAGTTGGTAACAGACTCATAGCTGACACCTACTTACGGCAGGTGAAACACTATTGTCAGTGCTTCTCTGCAATCTCCATGGCAAATTGATTTTTGGAAGTGGGTTGCTGGGTCCTTTTCCTAAGCCTACAGTATCTGGTGTTCCCAGGTGGTCTCCCATCCAAGAACTAACCAGGCCCAACCCTGCTTAGCTTCTGAGATCTGACAGGATCAGATGCCACAGTGCTAAGGCTGCAGACACTGTATATCTAGATTAATGCAAGTACATATACATATATGGGCCTGGGGTTTAGCTCAGTTGGTAGAGTGCTGCTCTGTGGTCTCTGAGGCCCTGGGTTCAATCTTTAGCACTGCAAAAATGGGAGAAGGACCTGGGTGCCCACTCCAGAAACAACCGGCTCTTGAAAATCCTATGAATAACAGAGAAGTACTGACATCATGCAGGGCATGGCACAGTGTTGAGGAATGTTTTGTCTGTCCTACATAGGTCGCTATGAGTCAGATCCAACTCTATGTCACCTAACAACAACAACATGCATATATATATATGATATATATTTTTATAAAAATAGATTGTTTTACATAATATTGTCCTATGAGCTTGTTTGATATGCTGTGAGAATTTACCTTCTGCTAATCTGCAGTATTATTTTGTATTCACCATTTCTGTGTTGCAAATAGTGCTGCCCTGAAAACACATGATGCTGTGTTCACATAGATAGATGTGTCTCTGTACTACTTTATAAGAAAATGGCATTGCAGTCATAAACTGCATATTTAAAGGAGACTCATTACATGGGATCATGTCTCCCTATTCTTAGCACAATATAATGCTACACTTTAACTTTTTGATAATTTAGTAGTTAATATAATGGACATGGCAACTTGCTATTATTTTTCATTTTCCTCATATTTACTATAGTAAAATATCTTTTATTTTGCTTTAGTGATCCTTTGAGCTGTGTGTTCAGATTTTTTGTCCATAACCTCTTGGATTTTAATTGAGCTCACATTGATTTGTACATGCATACATATGGTTGTATAAACACACATAAATACATACATATAGGATGAATGTATACTATATATGAGAAGCAAACATACTACATAAATAGATACATAGGTGTGTATATATAATCCCACCTGAAGATTTATTTAAAATGTCGATAGATAGATAGATAGATAGTTTTCCCTCTGCATCTGCAGAGTGGGGAGTGCAGAGGGGGGAGTGGATTCCAGATCCCCCCATAAACATCAAAATCTTCAGATGCTCAAGGCCCATGTATAAAATGGTGTGATATCTATATCCTACACAATCCTCTTGGATGCAGAACACATTGGTGTGGAATAGGCAGATAATCAGCGTTGAATGTATTTTACAAATATGATCTCTTCTACTAATGTTGCCTTAAACTTTGTTTAATGCCTTTTACTGTAGAACAATTCAAATGTCATATGTTAATAATTCATGGCATATGGCATTTGTGTTGTATATTTGTACATGTGCAAGTTTATGTCATATTAGGGAACAGATTTTCCTATTTTAGAATTAAATCATAATGACCTGTGTTTTTCAATGTTTTCATATTTTGTTTCTTACATTTTGTAATTAACATACTTGAATTTATCTTTTTGAACTATGGGAGATAAGAATCTAATTTCCTGTGCATCCAACCGATACACAAATTACCCAACACTGTTTCTCACTATTGCATCCTTTCCCCACGGATTCAAAATACAACTATTTCATGCACTAAATTATCATGGATCTGTTGTTCAACCATGACCTTTCTTTATATCTGTACCAATATTACATTTTTAAAATTATCACATTTTCATAAGTTTTGTTTGTTTGTGTGTGTGTAGTTTTTTGATACACGGTCTTTCTGTGTAGGCCAGGCTGGCCTTGAACTTGCATTGATCCTCCTCCCTCAGCCTCTCAAGTGCTGGGATTACAAATGCACACCACACATGTGGCTCATAATGAGTTTAGAAATATGGACGGTAAATCTTCCTTTCTCATTTATCTTATGCAATGTTTTCTTGGTACATTTCCTCCTCTAACTTAAATTTACAAGGAACATTTTGCATTTCATGAATAACACAAATAGGACTTTTTATTACATTGTGGTGTATTTATAGCTTAATTTGGGGGAGTATTCTTATCTTTATAATATTAAGACATCCCATTCAGAATATGGCTTAGTTCACCTTTTATTTATATATTCTTTTATGCCCTTTAGTAAAATTTTATAGTTTTCTTCTATATATAGGCCTTATGCTTATTTTTATTAGGGTTATCTTTATGCATTTTATAGTTTTGTAACTATTATGAAGCAGATCTTATCATCTATTATCTGTTCTATCATTGCTAGCATATAATAAAGTCATAGAAAATTTCATCTTTCTTATTTTCTGAAAATAATGGCATTTTTCTTCTTATCCAATATTTATACAATTTACTTCTCATTAACTTATTTCCAATATTTATGCATTTTATTTTTTATTTCTTGGATTGGTAAATTTTCTAGGGGCTCTAATCTCTGCTAAATGTGGTGCTTGCTTTATAGTTTTCTGGTAGATACAAAGAAGTACCTTTCTATGTCTAGCATGCTAATCGTTTTACTTATTAATCTTTCATTCAGGATTTGGAGATACATTTTATAAAACAGTTTTTAAGCATAATCTTGTTTTTTCCCTCCTTTAACTCATGCACTACCATTGAGAGACATATGTCAAAAAGTGAGTGTGCATGAATTTGACAGAAAATTGAGAAAGTAGTAGAATAAAGTATTTTACAAACTCAAATTATGCATTGTAATTATTTTGCTAATCACATTCTTATTTTGCTTATTGTAATGAATAGTTTCTGGAAATAAAATACTTATTGTCATATATTTGGATTTGAAATTGTTGGTCAAAGGATTAATCTTTTCTTTTCTCTTTTTTTTTTTTTGTACTAGGGGGTGTAACCCAGGGCCTTGAACATGCACTACTAGCACCTTTTCAAACTTTTTAAATTTTGAGAGCATCTTGGTAAATTGCTTAAGCCTTGGCCACCTGGTGGACTTTCTAGCATTCAACAAGCCTTGCATTTCTTGAACAAACCACACTTGATGAAGATATTTTATTGCTTTCAGGCTCTGCTGGAATTTATTTGCTAATATTTTAATTAGGATATTTGCATTTGTGTTCAACAGTGACCTGTTTGTTTTGCTATTCTTGCTCAGTTTTGTGTACAAGGGGCTTTTTTCTTTTCTCATTTCTATAACTGGGGAGTATTATGTCTTCATGTCTGACCCAAACTCTTTTTAAGACATGAGAATTTTTATTTGTTAATTATCTTTTATATACATTATTTAATTTCAACACAATCGTCATAAGTAAATATTACTGTGCCCCTTTACTTTTTTATTCATTATTATCAATCTATTATCACCTTTATGTTTCTGAGCCTCTTAAAATAGCATATCTTCTCAATCAAGTTTACAAAGATGATGTCATATTGTTTTACGCTGGATTACACATTGTATTTCTCTATCATGGTTTTGAAAATTCCTTCTATGTTTATATATGCTGACTTTTTCACTTCTTATAATCTTTTGTACTTTGATGCTGTTTATCTTTAACAAGACTTGCCAAATATCTAACTGTCTTACAAGTTATTTCAAAGAATATGTCTTTGGCTGGTTGGTATTCTTACTTTGGTCCTATTTTTCCAAATATCCATCTTTGCACTGATTTTACCTTAGAATAAATGATTTTGTCTTTTTAATTCTGCAAGACTCAAGTTTCTGTATTATCAGATGATCTGGGGATTTGGGAGAGAAACAAGAGGAAAGAATTTTCACTTTCTGAAGACTTATGATTTTCTTTTTGGACTTCAGAAATTTTATCTTAAGTCTAAGTTCATGTCTTGCTTTTACATTCTCATTGAACACTTCAGTAAGGAGCAAACACATTCTAATAGTGTCATTTTTCCTACCAATTTCCCACACTTTTCCAGCCTCAAAAGTTAAATCACTGGTATTAAAAACCATCTAACAAAACCTGTGATGATTTAACCAAATATTTTGCAATCCCTTACAATGTTCCTTAAAGTTTATACTTCTATACTTTGTATTGTTTCCCTTGCTCTTCCATCTGTGTGTGTGTGTGTGTGTGTGTGTGTGTGTGTGTGTGTGTGTGCATTCTACTGGGGATTAAACCCAAGATCTCACATATGCTAGGCAACTGCTCCACCACTAAGGCACATCCCCAGTCTTTTTATCATATTTTGAACTAAAGCATGTGGTGAAACATGTAGCAAAGCCCCTAAGTGTGTGGCAGCTCCAGGGGCATCATTAAGCTAGATTATACCTTATAGTCTCTGTGATTCTTATGATTTTGTACCTTCTATCTGTTCTTTTGGCCTGAAGCCGTAGCCCTGTGGCATCCGATCCCGTTAGATCTCGGAAGCTAAGCAGGGTCAGGCCTGGTTAGTACCTGGATGGGAGACTGCCTGGGAACACCAGAAGCTGTAGACTTGGGAGAAGGACCTGGCAACCCCCTCCCAAAAATCAATCTTCCATTGAAAACCCTATGAACGGCAGAGAAGCACTGACAATAGTGTTTCCCCTGTTGTACAGAGGGTCACTATGAGTCGGGTACCGACTCGACGGCACCTAACAACAACAACAACAACATCTGTTCTTTTATCCTGAACCTTGTAGTCAGTTTTTCATTATCTTTTAGTCCAATTTCCAATGCAGTCCTCATTTCCACCTAAGATGTCAAGAACATGGTCTTTATTTTCACATTTCTGTCAGTTTTCTGGACATGGCTACTTAATCATCTCTAAAATATTCAAGCTCTTTCTTGGTTTCCTCATCTACTGAGCCCTCATCAGAATTGGCCATCATCCTCAACTTATAGCACTCAAGGCCTTTTGTAGCCTGTTTCATCAAATCTTTTAAACTTTTGTCTGTCAACTACTTCCAAAGCCATTTAAATATTTTCAGATACAGTTATAACAATGACTCCACTCATGGCTCCAATTGTCTGTATTAATCACCTTTCTATCACTTTAACACAATATCTGAGGAAAACTAATTTCACAACAAAGTTGACTTAGCTCATAGTTCTGGAGATTCAAGAACATGATGCTGACATCAGCTCAGCTCTGGTGAGGGCCCTCCTGGCTCCATTCCATTACGGCAGAGAGGTGTGAGGAAGTTTCCCATTGACAAACAGTCAAATAGTAACTCTCTCATGTGAACTTCTTCAGTCTCTTCCAAGGGAAGTGTCCTCCATGACCCAAGGCCTTCCACCAGGACCTACCTTTTAAAGGTCTATATCACCTCCAAGATCACACTGGGCACCAAGACTCCAGTGTATGAAACCTTGCGTGACAATCTCTATCTAAATAATTTGTTGTCGTTGATATTAGGTGTTACTCACCCAGGTCCAATTCATAGTGACCCTATGTACAGCAGAACGAAATACTCCCTGACACTGTGCCATGCCCAGGACTATTCAGTGCTTCTCTAGTATTCATAGCAGACAGTAATATCACCATGTTAGTTCAAGGTATTACATACAGTCAAAAGCATCATGATTAGCCTACCCCAATCTTGATTCTATTATTGTAAGGTGGGTCAACTTCTGAGACCCAGGAGTGAAGAAGTGACATGGGCGTGCTACTTTGGGAAAAGGGGTCAGAGAAAGGAGTCTGGATAGGCAACTGCAGTGTCTGCTATAGTTATCTACTCTATCACTTAATAAAATGAAATGAAAACCCAAAGAATGTAAAAGAGGACTTTATTGTTGTCCCTCATCAGATGAGTAGGATTATTTACTAATATTTTCATTATTGATTCTATTGTTTTTCTTTCATGACTTCCTTGAATGGGGATTTTAAAGAGTATTTAAAGTGAACTTTCTTTTAAAATGTTTTCAGTTTCTTTATATTGCCACTGTGTATATTAGTATACATTGTTGCAGTGATTTGAACACTATTAATAACTTTCTAAAGCTCAATGTAGCCATCTATCTACAGTCTTGCACTACAGTTTAAAATTTTTAATAGTATATAGTTTTTGTATTGTTGGCAACAGCAAAATACAAACATCTTATTTTTCTCTTGTCACTTCTTAAGTGCTATCATTGCCCATTCTTCCTGAATCTACTTAATCCTTGACATCACAAGAACAGTTGCCAACTGGGCCCTCAAATTAATCAAATAAGAATTATGTTCACTGAAGAGTCTATTGTTTACTTACTGCCAAATATTTCAAAAGCTAGTGTATTTAGGCTAAAATCTAATCAGTTATGGGGATGTTTTGGCTTCAAAATTACTTAAGAAAACAGATTTAGTAGTCTCCCTCTAGGCTTCAACTGACTATAAATTCTGCATTGCTCAAATCCTCAGAGTAAGTGATACAGCAGCACAATCTGTTTCACAATGTCCCTACCTGGCCTGGAAAGCTTTTTTCCTTGATTATTGTCTTAGCTGTTTTCTTTCTTTCTTTTGTGTCCCCCCCAATTCCATTTACTTTCCGATTTCTATTTGTGATCTGAGTTTGGGGCTTATGATTATACTTTGAGTATCATTTTTATTTTTCTACCTGCTTACATCTTGTGACTTTTGGAACTTTTACTCAGAGTAGATGCTAATGTGCACTTGCCACACACCTGCCTAGTTGCTACTATTTGCACTGCACCCCACCCCTTTCCTTCCTAGCCTCACAACTTTACCTGTGCATTGAGTTCAGGGCACATGTTTCAGGCAGGGCTCTGTCTTTACCTGAACTGAATTCCTATGACCTAGGAGCATCTCAGTTCTAAAATTCACCTGCATCTCTGATTGCATGCCATGGTCTTATTGCACTGAATTGACTGAATGGACCTGATGTTTCAGAGATGTGGTTCTCAGGCCTGGCTAGAAGTTATAATTATGTAGTGAACCTGAAAAATAAAAAGTAAAAAGAATAAGATTGATGGTATCTCAATCAGTCACAGATATTTTTAAAGGTCTCTGGGTGCTTATAATGTGTGACTTCTGTTAAGAAAACTGCTTCACAGTTAAAAATTAAACAAACAGGGTCATGGGACACAATTGGATTTCTTCTGCTTAAAGTGAATTTTTTAAGGGACCACAATTTATTTTGATATTTTGATCTTTGTTTAGACCACTTCTAACTCTTCTTGAGAATGAGTGCATCAATTATGAGTAAGAAGAGGAAGACTTTAGTACTAGAATAGTATCACATTACTGTATCACAAATTCCTGATACCTTCTTCAATTTTTCTTCCACTATTTATTTTTACTTTTTTGATTCCTGGATCTTTCACTGATAATGTCTATAGAAGTCATGTCAAAAAGAAGTAATTGGTAACAGTAAATAAAAAACAGAAGAACAAAGGATTCCCCTTTTTCTTCACTCTTGCCTTACCTGAAGCCTGGACTATCACACGTTATTGTTGTTGTGTTAGGTGCTGCGACCCTCATAGTTTTCAATATCTGAATGCTTCAAGATTGCTCCAAGAGTGGATTGCCTCATCCTTCTCCCACTTTTGCAGTGCTGGGGATTGAACCCCAGGTGCTCCGAGAGTGTGGAGCAGTGCTCCGACAACTGAGCTAAACTGCATCCTGGACTATCACATGGCAGCTATAAAAGGCAAGCTTCTAATTTACAATAATCCTGCATGAATAATACCTAGGAAGGAAAATTTAAATCTACCACTGAATATCAATGAGCATCACTAGAAAGAATAATTTATGAGTGAGATGCCAAGGGATACATTTCATAATTTATTTTTATATCGTGATCTTTGTTCAGACCACTGCTAACTCCTCTTGAGGAAGAGTGCATCAATTATGAGCAAGAAAGAAAAGGGAGGATTTAATACTAGAATATATATCTTTCATACTTATTATATGCTTATGCACATACACCGATAATAGATACTTTGTTGGTTCAAGCCATTACAAGCTGTGAACCATGAAGGGAAATGAGCAATAAAGAAAGGTCGTCCCCGCTTCTTTCAATAAAATGTCCTGATGTCACAGCAAAGGGAATGCCTTGTTTCACAATGAGTTCAAATATGCTCTACTCAATTTTGAAATGTAAATACTATGTGACTTCTTTAAACTAATTTTTGAGACACTTTCAAAAGTGACTTGCAGAACCATGATCAGAAAGTTTAGATCGTGTTTAGATATACAAAGAGAAGATATTGTCAGGATATAAATAGATCAAACATCCAGATATTTATATCTTTTTCCTGTATGTTAACAATAACAGCTAACATTTATGGAGGTCTTTCTATGGTTAAACATTTTTCTGAGTATTTTAGACATATGAATATGTCCCACATTAATAAAACTCTAATAATACCAACCTAAGAAAGGAGGAAACTGAGCAGAGAGAGATTGTGACCTATCTAAAGTCACACAGCTTGTAAGTGCTGGAACTGGACTTCTAGGCAATCAGAGCTCTGGTGTTCATGCTCTTATCTCCTGTGGCACACTACTCTAGACTCAATGCAGCTATAAAGGCAATTATTATATTAGGAATAATTGGAAAAGGTTATTATTTCAGTACTTTCCAATTCAAAGTCTTGATAGGAGAATGAACTGGAAGAATGACTTATATATAATTTCCTCACTTACAGAAGCTTTGATGATCTTCTCATGGGAGAAAAAAAGATGATATCAAAGAGACAGTAATGATGTTAGGAAAGGCATATGATTAGTTCCAACAGCCAACAGTCATTAAAAAGAGTTAGACTTAATAACCAAAGAGGCAGGGGATCCAATGGAAGGTTACCCTGACCAAATGGATATGGAAGTTGAGTGGAAAAGAAGACATTAACCAAAAATCACACAGATATTAAATTACAATTATGAAAGTGCTGTGTGGAGCAAGGCACTAAGTGGTAGAAGAGCACATAATTGGGCATCTAACTCAGACTGGGAAAGATGGAACAGACTGAAGAAGTCACATTTAAGCTGAAAAATGGACATAAATTCATCCTACTTGCACGGCAAGAGCACTCCAGGCAGAATAAAACAGAACATGTAACCCTGAGGGAGGAAAGAAAGTGCTCGTTGTAGTTAAGACAGTGGTCTTTAAATGAGCATCGCCTGCAGCTATACCACTGTGGCATCTGATCCCATCACATCTTGGAAGCTAAGCAGAGTTGGGCCTGATTAGGACTTGGATGGGAGACCACCTGGAAACACCAGGTGCTGTAGGCTTGGGAGAAGATCCTGGCAACCCCCTCCCAAAAGTCAACCTGCCACTGGAAAACTCTATGGATAGCAGAGAAGCACTGACAATAGTGTTTCGCCTCTTGTACGTAGGGTTGCTCTGAGTTGGACATGGACCCAACGGCACCTAACAGCAACAAAAGAGCATATTCATAAGATATGAAGAAAAAATGTTAGAACTTCAGCCAGGCACAGTGGGGCATTCCTGTAATCCCAGCAATTCATGAGGCAGAGGCAAGAAGATACCAGGTTTGAGACCAGAGGCAGTCTGCGTAATTTATCGAGACCCTATCTTAAAAAGTAAAAAGGGCTGGAGGTGCAGCACTTGCAAAGCATGCAAGTGTGAGGCCCTGCATTCAACTGCCAGTACCACAATAAATAAATAAATAAATAAATAAATAAGAAAATGTTAGAATGTCTACTTATATTTACTTATTTCAATCTTTAAAGTGTTTGTATAGTTTTATGAGACACATACTGTATCGGTTCATTAGTAATGGGGTATATGGCACAAACAAACAAACACGTATTAGAATTGCAAGCTCAATTTTTTTTATTGCTAGGCTTGCAGAATAAAAATTGTTTGAGAACCACCGGCTTTACAAACTACAAAAGGAAAATTACAAGTGAACTCATGGGTCAGTGGAGACAAGGAAGTGAAATAGAAAATTATACTGGATGAGCCAGGAGAGGTAATTAGTGATCATTCACACAGTGCCTGGTAGGTCAAGATCTAGGGTTTTACAGGAAAGGAAGTCACCAAATGGATTTAATTCAGGAAATAGACATTGGGTCATTTTCAGTCAAGCTGTGAGGGCTATCAATTAAAACCATTCAGAAATCGGATAGAGAAGGCAAGAGGTAAGCTTCAACGTAGTTTCTAAATCTACCTTTTAATATTAATTTACAATAGTAGCTCGGAACTCAGCCACAATCTGCTCTGCAAGGTTGGTTGAGTGCCATCAGTTTGGGTGCCAAGCACCTTTTTCCCATAAGAAATGATGTAAATGTATTTATGGTTTCTGGCTCCACCCTGAATGGCAAATTCAGACATGCATATGCCACTCATATACTTAGCAAGAAGTTCTTTCTAAGAGCCAAATGTTGTTCTTACTGTTTTCCTCTTTTCTTTACTACTCTTGCTAGAAAGTTTCTTGAGTACCATGATGACTGTATGGTATTCCTTCTACATATGTACATTAAAAAATGATGAGATCCTGAGCACAGCACCAGGATAGACCTTTCCTGTTTGAAATGGATGTGCAAAGTGATGCTCTCCCCTTTGTTTCTCTTGGAAGCATCAAGGGGGAGTTTGGCATCTCATACAGACTTCAGCATGGTGGTTGAGTGCCAAGCAAGTGGTTGAGAACTAAACCAGCATGCACTCAAAAATTACTGGTCAAAGACCGAAATGTTCAAGTATGGAGCAATTCAAGTGGCAACATGCAAGGGCACATGCCTTTCTCTCTGCTTCTAGGGTGAAACCCATGTAGAATATGGTTGTTAAACCCATCCCTTATCTTCCTCCTCTTATACAAAGTTATATGCCCCTCTGAAAGGGCAACAGAGCACCTGGCATACAGAAAATGCTCCGTCAGTAGTACCTGGTCCATTGTAAAGGCTTGGTAGTTTTGGTGTATGAATTACAGAAGGACCTGGTAGCCCTCTCCTGAAGGAATCAGCCATCAAAAACCCTATAAATAGCTGGGCACAGTGGTACATGCCTGTAATCCCAGAGACTTGGGAGGCAGAGACAGGAGGATCAAAAATTTGAAACCGGAGGCAGTCTGCATAATTTAGCAAGACCCTGTCTTAAAAAGAAAAAACAAGGGGGGGGGAGCTGTGGGTGCAGCTCAGTGATCCAGCACTTGCAAAGCATGCAAGAGCAAGGCCCTGGGTTCAACCCTCAGTACCAGGGGAAAAAAAAAAAAGAATGAAAACCCTATGAATAGCAGAGAAGCACTGACAGTGCTGGGCATGGAACAATGTTAAGGAGTGTTGCATGCTGTTGTATATAGGCTTGCTATAACTCAGACCCAACTCAATGGCACCTAACAACAACAACATTTGGCAAATTCCAAATGAAATTCCTTTCTTTTCCCCAAACCATGCTTGTCACCTACAGTCCCTATCTCAATGAATGGCACATACCTACTGAGGGATCCACGTCAGAATAAGCAGTTTTCATGACACCCAGATTCTGTCTGTCAGACCTCATGTCTTACAGGTTGGATCTAAGAGAAGCCCTCTAGGCTCCATTCTCCTTGTCATCTCACTGCCTTTGCCATCGTCTTCACTAATCTTAGTCACCCAAATCCAGGTTGCCTTTCACCTTATTAGCTTTAATTTACAGGATACTTAGCACTTACCAGATATTGTGCTTAATGCTTTTAGTCCATTATCTCCTTTAAGCCTCAACACAATCCTGTGAGTCCAGGTCCATAGTGAATGTTTGGTAGTTTTGGTAAATGAAGTATGAGTACTATTACAATTATTAGTTGCTTGTGAAGGAATTAAGATTCAGAGAGTTTAGGTAACATTTCCAGTCAGCCTAGCAACTGAGAGACAGCAGTTATTCACAAGGTAATCTTCTCCCAGGCTTACATTTTTATCTTCTATGCTATTTTGTTTTTTACTACTCCACACACAGTTGATTGTAACTATACTATATATTCACCAATTAATTCACGTGATTAGTTTTTTTCTGGTTTACTCATTCATTCATTCATTTCTTCTCTGCTCATTCACTTATATGTACATTTAATGAGTGGTTATTCTCTTTGCCTGTTTTACATGTTGTATAATTCAGGTGAGATCCAGGCACTTAGGAAGCATATACTCTGATAAGAGGCAAATATTACACCCCAAATTACTCAAATACTGAGGTAATCATGTAAATAATAAGCCAGAATATGACCTTTTGAATAGAAATCTGATGATGGCACTTATTCATCCTTCATTTTAAAATGATTTCCTTTCCCTGAAATCCTCTTGACTGTTCTCTATTGAAAAGCTTGTATCATTTTTAAATGCTCAGTTATACAACTTCCTGTCACTTCTCAGGCAGAATTCATAGTTCTTTCTTCTGTGTCTTCATAGATAATATTTTATTAATCCCTCTGCTGTGGTAATTATTGCACATTACAATTCCTTAGGTAGATTACTTGGCATTTTTCAGTTTCCTCTAGAATTTCAATGGTGCTTCATATATGTGTGGGGTGAATAAAAAAGATTATGGCTGTGAAGCACCTGGCACATTATAAGTTCTTAATAAAGGCTAATAATATATTTATCTGCTTTACCTATTAACGTGACTAACCTCAGGAGAACAGTCCTTTCTATATTCACTAAAAGAAAAATGTTCTATTATGCATAAGGCACTACAGTTTGCAGGTAATATGGACAAACCTATATACTATTCACCTCTGACGACTTGACTGTATTCTATTAGCTATTCTTTTCTGGGTTTGTCTTTTCTATTGTCACATGAATTCTAATAGCTTGAAGAAGACCATATTTCCACATAAGCTAGGAATTTGACAATCAGTCTTGATTCCCTAATTTTATTCTCTACCCTCTTAAGTCCATCAGAAAATCTTGTAGCTTCTTCAAAATTGAATCTCAAATCTTCACTCAAGATTTCAGAAAACATTCTAAAACAAACTTAGAAAGAATGATACAGATTCTTGCAGACTGATATAAAAACAGATCAGAGACACATGATTAAGAAAATAGCACTTCATTTCATAACACTATGTTAATACTACCCACATCTGAGAAAATGTCTCAGAACATCCTCTGCTTTATTTCCACACTCATTACCAACCTCAGTGTAACTTATCCACATCAATTATTATAATTGATTTCTGTTTCCCTACTTCTAATTTGACCACTTTGCAATTATTTTCCCATGTAGATTCAAGAATGATTTCAAAGGATAAATTAGACCATTTCTAAACTATTCTATGACTTGCCACTGTGTATGGAAAACAAACCAAAATGGCCTACCAATTCTTCTCTTATACTGTGCCCCTCACGCTAACCAATTTTAGTCCTCAAACATGCTAAAGCTCATTAAGAGGTTAAGAGCTTTTACACTTGCTGTGACCATTTCCTATAATGGTTTTGCTCCTTCTTATCAAATGGCTACTTTTTTCCTTCCCAAAGTTGCTGTGGTTGAGTGCTTTTGAGTTGGGTCCAACACATAGCAACCTATGTATGACAGAACCAAACACTCCTCAACACTGTGCCATGCACAAGATCTTTTTTATGTTTGGGCCCAACTTTTCAGCCTAGATTTCATCAACTCTGAGTGAATTTCCCCAATCAATCTGCCCAGGGCAGGGACTATGACCATCATCACTCCCCCATCATTTCCTGCTAAATGCTCTCATTTGTGACCTTACTGGCATTTGCTACAATTTGAAATCATGTAATTAAATGATTCTTCTCCTTTTTTACATCATTCATCACCTGTCTTAATTCAGGCATTCCCTGAAGCAAAACCTGAGTCAAAGATATGAATTCAGGTAGCTTATTTTGAATGTTATCCCAAAAAACATCAGTAAGAAAGAGCAGAGTGGAAGGAAGGAAACTAATTCAGGTGCATCATAGAGCAGGCTATTGTGATAAGTGATTGAGTCTCATTCTGAAGAAAAAAGACTGGGTGGCGGTATATAAATGCCTCAGAGTAGGATGAGGGAACTGTGGTAGGTATGCATCAAATTTTGTCTCACAAATTGAGAGATGATCCTCCATAGTACATGGACCAAGTGGACTCCAGCAGTTCATAGCACCCAGAAAAATTTCTCCAGGAAATCATTACAGTTCTTGAGTTGGTGTGCTTAAGGATAATGAGTGAACAGAGACTGTGGGTAGGAGCTGAAGGACATTGTGTACCTCTCTCTGCAAGGTATAAGTTTCACGAAGACAGTGGCGAAAGTCTTGCTCAACATGGTATACTCAGGTACTTGGCACAGAGAAGATGCTCATCAGGTTAAAATGAAGGAACGGATACTAGGGTTAATGGGTAATCGTTAGGTTTTGTAATAGGGAATTTAAAGAAGTTAATGAAGTTGCCTTGAATGTGTAGGGTATCTAGCTCCTACTCACAGGAAAAGAATCACACAAAGTTTGAGATGTCATAACTAGAGCTCAATCTAGCAATGATTTATTTATAAGTCTGTGTAAGTCTCCAAGGGCTTTGTATCAAACTCCTGCAAACTGGATGGATTAAAACAACAGGTATTTATTCTCACAGTACTGGAAGCTGGTGATCTGAAGTCAAGATGTCAGCAGGGGCTTGCTCTCTCTGAAACCTGTAAGAGACCCTTTCTTGACCTCTTCCTACCTTCTCATGGTTTGCTGGTAACTTTTGATGCTCTAGGCTGGCAGCTATATAACTCTATAATTTCTGCCTTCATTATCACTTGGTGTCCTCACCACCTGTGACTATATATAAAAGAACACTATGTTGGATTAAGGAGTTCGCTCTACTTCTCTGCTGCTTCTTAACCAATTACATCTGAAAGGACATATTTCCCAATAAAGTCACATTCTGAGGTACTGAGGGTTAGGACTTCAATGTTAGAGGGGCCCATAATTCAACTGATAACAATACCCTCCTAACCAAAAGCAATGGAAGAGCTCAGTTCAGAGTGAAAAGTAGGGTCACTACATTTAAGTATCAAATCAGTCTTCAAAGTCAACCTAAAAAAAGTATATGTCCCAGGAAAGAAAAAAAGTATGTTTTAGGACTATAAAATGCTCACATATAGTGTAGGGGTATGTTGGTCACATGTCTGTATGCTGGAAGGCAATGTGGTCGGCACAGTAAGTTCTGGCTCCAGAGAGACAATACAGAGAACATGTGGAAAAGGGGCAAGAGTCAAGGGCAATGTTTAGATTCCTCCTGTGATCTCATTAAGGCAATAACTCCAGGGCTTCTCCAGGAAAAAGAGAGAGAGAGAGAGAGAGAGAGAGAGAGAGAGAGAGAGAGAGAGAGAGAGAAACACCATTCCTAAATTCCCACATGCTGACCACTAGTATTGAGGTTTCTGGAATCAAAAAACTAGCAATCACTTTTAAAAAAAATTGCTCCTGTTCACAGTAGTTCACAGATAATTGCTTGATATTTGCAGTATTTATCAATGGTGACTGTGAGACTTGTTGTTGTTGTTGTTAGGTGCTATTGAGTCAAGTCCAACTTGTAGCCACTTTATGTACAACAGAACAAAACACTCCCTGACATTGCACCATGCCTGGCACTATGTCAATGCTTCTCTGCTATTCATAAAATTTTCAGTGGTAGATTGTTTCAGGAGTGGATTGCCGGGTCCTTCTCCCAAGCCTGCAATACCTGGTGTTCCCAGGCAGTCTCCCACCCAAGAGCTAACCAGGCCAACCCTGTTTAGTGTCCGAGATCAGGTGGGATCAGATGCTAGGGTGCTAGGCTGCAGGTGAGACTTATTACAACAAAAAACAGAAATATTTACCCTTGGATTTACTATATATATCAGGCAGGTTTCTATTCTCACTTAAGCTGCTCTTGAAACCCCATGGAGAAAGAGATTCTATCTTTTACACTTGCTGTCCTTGGGTTTAAGAGAACTCACCATCACCAAGCCTTCGTCCATCAAGCTCAAAGGCCTTGAACATTTGGATGTTCATTCCAAAGGACTGGAAAACATCAATTACACTCTACCAAAATCAGCCTTCAGAAAAAAATGGCTTCTATTATCACTTTAATGCTATTTTCTTCTGCTCCCTAGTTTGAAAATCATGTGGCAATCCTAGTTAAGAAGGGGAGATTTCTTTATACAAATTCAATATAAAATCCTTGTTCCCTTCTGAGGTTGCTTAGAATCTTGCTTTATTTTCTAGATATTCATGTAATTGTTGCAGTGACACTCTTGAAATTTGTTTTATCCCTGTACAAATTAAACAGAAAGTAAATAAGCCCTGTGAAGTACAACAGTTCTTCAGAAATGTAAACACTTCCTGTGGGAATATTAAAAGATTTCCACCTTTTTTCTTCAATGCAGCATTACTTTAGATTACAATAAAAAATAAATGAGAAGTGGGATTTCCTCAACAGTACCCACTCTCAAAAGGAAGAAAGAGAGAATAGAGAATGAGAGTAAGCAATTGAAACTCAAACTCCTGTCTATATTGCTCTCCATAAGCTTTCTTCACCTACTCAAGAGTGATGACAAACTCTACAAGAGTTTTATGTCCCTAAGGAGGACAGACAATTCACACCTCCATAGCTCCTCTCAGCTAGAAGGGATTCTGAAGCAGCAGCAAAAACAGTTGTGAATTCCTCTTGGGAAGGTTTCTACAATCCTTAAGACACCACTAGAATTTGAATATTTTCCCCGAAGTTCATGGGTTGGAAACTTCACTGGCAAATCACAGCACTGGGAAGTGGGGTCCAATAAGAGCAGATCAAATCACAAGAATTTTGCCCTCTTGAATGCATTCATGGGATCACAAGAGTGGGTTAATTATCACAAGATTGGCTGTTACAAAAGATAATTCAGCTTCCTCTTGGTCCTCTCTTTTCTTTCTCTAAACAATAGTGTTGGGAGCTGAGGACTATTAAGAAGTGATTAGGTCATATGGTCTCTGCCTCATTAATGAGTTAATGTGGTTATAATGGGAGTGGGTTAGTTATCCTAAAAGTGGGTTGTTACAAAAGTGAGTTTGGCTTCCTCTTGCTGTTGCCCTCTTATTCTCTCTTGCTCTCTGCCTTCTGCTTCAGGATGATGGAACATGAAACTCCTGTCCAGATGGAAACACATGCTCTTGGACTTCCCAGCCTCCAGAATAATAATTCAAATAAATTTCTATTCATTATACAATATCCAGACTCAGGTATTTTGTTATAGCTGCAAAAAACAGACTAACACAGATATATTCTCCCATCAAATAGATGCTTCAGGTTAGAATAGTTTGTGTCAGAATGATTAACTCTGATTATCAGAGAAATAGAAGAAAATACATCTACTGTTGCTCTGACACAAACACTACTTTATCCATTACATTGATTTGTTACTCTTTTTGGTTATCTGCTAAGGCTTCCTTCATCCATTCTCCTTCATCAAAGAAGGATAAAGGATTTACCCAATATGTTAATAGCTGAATGACTCCTGCCTGGAAAGTCCTAGCTGTCTTTTAGGGAGTGAATTACAGTAGTGCAAAGTCAGCTTCTTTAACAATGACTCCTGTCTGTAAGACATAGTTCTATTATACTACGGGAAATACTTTACATCAATCTTCTTTATCATTGATTTATCATTGATCCTTGCAGCATTTTTGTCAGGAGGGTGAAATATTTCTCTTTGGGCAAAAAATGGTTGGTCTTGAAAAGTGGGCCATAAAACAACTCATAGTACCTAAACAGTGTGATTTGTGCACCATCAGTGTTGGTGATAACGAGAAATTCATGTTATTATAGTGTTATTACTCACCGTTTAACAGCTTTGTGTCAGTGCTGCTTTATAGAAAAGCTTTCCCGTTAACCACTGATTATAAGCAGGAAGTTTATTTCCAAAGTGTATGTCTCTAACCTCAGTCTCATCTAACCCCAACTTATGTAGTTTGAATGGAATCATTGTCAATAATAGCAGGAAGCTTCCAAATTGATAGATGTGGAAAAATCTATCATTTTGCCATAATTGTCATCTCACCAAAGCTGTGGACTGCTATTTCAAGATTTATTGTTATCTTGTAATCTCATTACTTCATGAATGAGCCATTTCTAGCAAGAGAGATGATTGCCATTTTGTTTGGAATGCACATTTGGGAATCAGGAAATTTGGATCAACATGCTGGGCTGGCCCTTGTGAGCTGTGTGGTTTGGAGAACTTTTTAGGATACTTCCAGTGTTTGAATAAAAGATCTCCAAATTTCTATGTTGGTCGTAAATTCCATGGCTCTATGAGAATTGACTTACTTGTTCCTGCTATTGAAAAGAATTCTCGCGGGTTCAATGCTTAAGGTTGCCTGCATTTCATGAGGAAGATAAAAGACATTAACAAACTCTCTGTTTAATATTAAAATAATCTCCCTGAATGGGAATAAAATCACAAACACACTGAAACCAGCAAAACAACTGTCTCATAACAACAAATCCTTAATTTTTGACCACCTGTTAAATACCCCCCTTCATTAACAAGAGGAAATACCATTTTTTTTAATCCATTTGCAAAGGACCTTTCCTAAAGCAGTCCAGTCCATAAAAGTGCCACACAAACAAAATGGAAATAATTAGTCTAAAGAGCTGGTAATTATGGTAATTATACATTCCCTCTTTTGTTCCACCAGGAAGGGGTAAATTTTCAGAACATGTACTAGAGACTCAGCCATGTGTCCACCCATTAAAATAAATATAAATCACCATCTAATCTTGTCTATCACATTGAACTTGATTGCTAAGCTTTAAAGGATTATGAGCCACTTCCCCCCAATTTCTATCAAATTGCCTTTAATAATGCCAATATGTTTTAAAGTTATTATATACACATCTATATTAGTATCATTTTCACCATACTGATGAATATGAACTTTATTTTTAACTTCTTGCTTCAAACTGTATGCCTAAACTATCATAGTCAAGTTTAAGATATTTCAGCACTAGAATGCCAGATAGTAATTTATAACCAGAAGCTGTAATGAACAAGACTAACAAACCAG